>CM031242.1:286865345-287143539 GCA_018340775.1 Taxus wallichiana var. yunnanensis | reverse complement strand
GTATGCTTCGTTTCAGTTGTATTGCTATTAAACCTACCAAGATGGTGATGGGAAAAGAGCACATGTCGCCTAATGGCTGAAAAATGAAAATTTAGAAGGTCCTAAAGGAAAAGAAGATTGTACCCAACATGAGAAGCAAAGCCCTCTAGAGGAGTACGATTCTCATTTCTAGTTACTGTTTTATTACCCGTAACTGGACGAGTGGTACTCAGACATTCTTTTCTGCTTCCTTACCTCATTGCCGAATGCCCAATGCACCTAACTGCTAAAGGAGAAGCACACTATAAAGCTGAGAAGCTAAATATATCATCTGGGATGGACGGTTTATAAAGAGCGGGATAGGCCCAATTGTCTTCTGCGATGTGTTAAACAAGCCCAGCGAAGTAAAGCTTTGCTGAAAGTTTTCCACAATTCAGCCTTTTGGAGGCCATTTTTCTTCTTCCGTAGTCAATACACAAGATCATTTTGAGCTGGTACTATCATGGTAAGCGCTCTTTCCAAGATGTGTAGGCTGCACAGGGTGACAAGTGTCATGAACCTGTCTGCCCGATTCGTTGGCGATGCCCATTTGAGTTGCTGCCCTTCCCTAAGGCCTGGTCATCATCGATGAACCATTCAAAAAGAAATGGGAATTGATTTTATTAGCGCCTCAATCCTCAATCAGAGTGCTAGACATGCTATGTCCTTACAAGAATCGGATTACTTCACCCAAGTGGGTGGAAGCCATACCCCGTCAAGCATGCCACTTGAGGTGGTTTGCAGTTTCTCACAAAAGAAAATATCATTGTCGAGTTCGGGCGTTCAAACAAAATCATTTCCGATAATGCTTCTAACTTCTCCTTGTGGAGGAAGTTATTAGTTTTAGCTTATGAATATGGAATAATCCTTTAGCACATGCCTCGGATTATTACCCTCAAGGAAATGGTCAGTGGAATCAAAGTAATAAGAACTTGAAGCGGTGACCATCATCACACGGAAATTAGTAGATGAAATCAGCTGATGTGGCATGTAGCCTGCAGCATCTTTACAACGTGCCTTTGTGGGGTGGATGCATTACCCCCAAGAGATCTCTCGGCATGTCACCTTTTCAAGTGTTATATGGCACTCGATGCCAAACTTCCCATTTCTGCTGAACTTCGCCTACGTTTGGCTACGAGTAATTCAAGATGAAACTTTCCGTAATTCTCATAGATAAGAGAATTATGGATCTCAGCGGAACTTCGAAGAAAAGAGAGTAAGAGTGGTCGACGGGATCACTTTGAACATCGAGAATCGAAGTAAAGAGGCTTTTTGACAAGAAGGCCAAGCGAGAGAAATTTTCAAGTGGGAGATCTTGTCCTCTTATGGGACAAGTGAAGAGAGCGAAAAGGGCATGGAAGAATTTGATTCCCTATGGAGAGGGCCCTTCAAAATCAAGCTGACTCAATGGAGAGAATAGTTTACATCTCTCAGTATCCTGGATGGAGCTTGAACTCCGCTTCCCTATAGCGGGCAACATCTCAAGATCTTGAAGTAAAGCTTGCTCTCTTCTTTGTCACGCTTTTATTTTCGTTGTGTGTTTGCTTTGGTTTGTTTTGTGTTTCCTTTGTTCTCCCTCCGGTCCCCCTTGTTTTTGACTCCGTACCCAGTGGATAGGCACATGTAGGCTTGGGATTCTCTACCCCAGGGAGTTCACTCGGGGATAGTCCCAGAAAGAGCCAGGCATTTGTTATCCCGTAAAATTGAGGCAATTTTACGATAACCATACGGAAAATTTTGTTTGATCCTCGTTAGGGATCCCCCGTGTCAAACGTCGTAAAGTCCCTTCTACGGGAAATCTAGTTTTGAACTTAGTCTTTGAGCCTTTTTGGCTGGGCGCATGGATTTTCCTTGTAACACCAAGTTTTGGTGCGCCTTAAAAGCCTTTCGCGCATGGTTTTCCATGTTAACACGTCTTTTCGGTGGCACCAAAGCGCATATAATCTATGTGTTACAATTAGTTTTGGTGCGCTCAAAGGGCGCATATAACTTCATGTCGGATTAATGCATACGGTGCGCTAAAGGCGCGCATTTCATTTCTTGACTCGTTGCCGAATACTTAGTCGCCAAAGAGCGCGCACACTTTCAATGTCGCTAGCTTTTCATGCGCCATTTCAAAGTGGTTGGTACATTGATGACAAGTTTTTCTATAAATATCATTGCACGCCAATGTCATTTTCATTCCTTTTTGTCAAAACACGTGATTGCTTCCGGATTTATGTCACGCTCACGCTTTGTCGTTGTCATCGCCTATGGACCCAGCTCTTTAATTTTTAATATTCAGAGTAAGAGGTTCTCCCTTTCTTTTTTCATTGTGTGCTTGGTCTGTGTTCTTGGTTGGGGTTTTGGTTTGCTGGCCAGTTTTAAATGGAATATGATTAAGCTAGTTTTCCCCTGTGCTATTCCATCACGTTTTCTTCTTTTCCTCCTCCTCTCCCTCCCTCTTTCCGAGATCTTTGGAAGGGGAGATGTTTTGAAAGGGCTTGGTCTGCAAAACCTTTTTGTAAAAAACCTTATGTGACCAAGTAACTTTTGAAGTGGAAGAAAAGAATGAGAGATTTGAGCAGTTAGTGTAGTTCCATGGCCTTATTTGGGCGCATTTTATTGCAAAAAATAGTTGCGCCCTCGGCGCACTTACCGCCATGTTACGTGACCAAAACCACGCATGATAGCGCACCCTCTTGTCATCTGACCTGCTAGAACTCATGCACCCTCAGTAAGCGCCAGCCCTTTTTACATGCTACAAATCTAAATCCCCACGCCTCCTTAAAAGCCTTTGACGCACCCTTTATCCACGCCTTTGCATAATGTTTCCATGCGCTGAAAGGGCGCACTCCGCCTTTCATGAAACACAAGCCTTATTCGCGTGAGTATAAAGTTTAGAAAGCGGCGCACCCTTCATTATCAGTAACATAATGTTGTGTAAAACCTTCATCGTTACTGCACCAAAGCCTCAGCGCACCATTTGTTAATGTTACACAATCTTCCCATGCGCCAAAAGCGCACTTCGAACTCAATGTAACACGCATTTCCTATGCGCCCTGCTATAAAATGCAACTCGCCTTCATCCATGCGCCATGCGCCTTGGCGCAGATAACCTCCTGCAACATTCCTTTTCAATGCGCCTTATCTATTTTCTGTCGGTTGCATTTTCCTATTCCCGCGCCCGAGCCTTAAAATCTCTAACTCTTTCTTCTCTCGCAAGCTTTCCAAGAAGATCAAATGACTAATTCAACCTTTTTGGATTGGGTCTCACTTCTTCTTCATGCAGATCAGCAATCGAGTTCAAAAGAACACATGTCTACGTTAAGCAAGAAACCCACCAAACCAAGAGGAAAAGCTAAGTTGCTGACGGAAGAAGAGATGAAATACAAATATCGGAGGGTCAGATGCCCGAATCACAGCAATTTTGTGAGTGCAGTATGGATGTCGAGACTCGAATTGGGTCACATGACATGGATGAGTTCTCGGGTTAGGACTCGTAAAAGTTACAAGAAGTCCATGGATGGACAAGTTAAGTAGCAATGCCCGCACTTCCGCCGGAGGAATCCCGTCGAGGTCAGTAAACAACGAATTCATGATGGTGATTACCTTGAATGTTACAACAAGGACACAAGATGTGTCGAGAACATTAAGGCGAGGCAAGTCATAAACCCTCACCGCCGTCACTTTGAGTTGATACTTGGCATCCCTCATCACCGAAACTTCACGTGGGCTGTTAGCCAACGAGAATGCATCAAGTCTGGGAGAGACAACGAGCACCGATTGCATTATGTTGATGAATGAGGTCTACCTAAAGAATAAGAAGGTGGTGACCGGTGGCCTCGTACTATCCACCGAAGTGATTTCTCAGAGGAACTCGGTGATACTATCACTTTCTGAGCAGGAGTCTCTCGGGCTTTCAGATGCCCACTATTTCCATAAGTGGATGTTGCGGTACACAGGAGACAATGAATAAGAATTTTCCGATCAGCGCTACTTTGGGGTGAAATAATCAGCACCATCTCTCGAGTAGCTACAACAGTTCGCCACAATAGGAGTGTTCCATATGAACTCCTATGTAGTCTATGCTGCAGTGTCGGCAAGTGGGATTATCGGGGCTGAACCGAAGTGGAGTATGGCCTCGTGCTAAGATATTTGATTACTATCCAGAGCTGAGGCTGGAGAATAGCATCCAACATTTCGCAAAAGTTAACGATGCATTCTTCTATCATGTCATCTGCCTACTGAGGCCAAACATGACTCATAGCCGGACGACCAAGAACATAGTGGCAGTCACAGAGAAATGGGGGGCCCTGTTCACCCAATTTCCCACGTTCACCTATCTAAGGGCTGCCAACTTTTTGGGAGAGCCAACCAGGCTACCAAGGTATGCTGGGCCTAAGCTGATTCTACTAGAACTGTCAAGGCAGCTGGTCACATACCATGAGAAGTGCCTCAAAAGAAAGAAGGGTGGAACTCCTTTCCCCCTCAAAGTGGGCCGATACACATGCTCCACCCACCATAAGGCGAAGGAAATGTTCGCAGAGCTGGAGCTACTCAACTTGAAGCATGACTTCCCAGCCAGGCCTACCTTCGACCCAAGAAGCTGCCTGCCAAAAGCGAAGCTCGATCCGATCCATGTCCCTCAAATTGAGGATATTTACATTGACATTCTCCATGAGGTAGAACTCAAGAAAGGATCATTCGCACTTAGCATTGGAGAAATCATCCAATACGGAGTGGCCATTGTCCCCAAAGGCTTCCTGCACTGGGAGTAAGATGAAGTAGATAAGGTGTATAATGACACAGGATGGGGACAATTGGCCCTTCCCTACCATCGACAGAACAAGGCTCCTCAAAAAATTCGAGGAGAGGGTCAAGGAGACTATGCGAAGAACAGAGCATTGGTGCCGCATGAACGGACTTCTAATCTACCTCGGGGTAGATTTCACAACTTCCCCTTTGGGCAACGCACCTCAAGGTCAAAGAAGTAAATTAAAGGCAAAGGTGCGTAGGTGAACCTAACACCATTCGTGAGGAAGCCCCTAAAAGTCCTCTTCCCTCGAGCTGAACAAGTCATAACTCTTGATGAGGAATTGACAGAGGATAGTCCTATACGCCCATCCACCTGTGATGTCGGTATCGCTACAACTTCGTGAGGTCCCTTCTATCCCTTCTTCTTCTCTTCCTTCCTCCTCGAGTGACTCAAACGACCATCCCTTTGGTTGTGTCCTCTCGCCCTTCTTCTACCCTTTCCCCTCGCTTCTTCATCTATCTCTCTCCCTCGCTGATTTGTCTTCCTCTATTTCTTCCCTCATCTCCGAGCTCCTTCCCTTCCTATGTCTTCTGCAGCTTGCAGCTTCCCTTCCTCCCGTGGGGACATTTCTTCTCGCTATTCTTTCCATGCGCCGCGCGTGTCTCCACATTTTTCCCCTCTGCACCGCTGCCGCTCCCTCTGTCTGCTCTCGCTGTCCTTCTATAGGACCAGCTTGGATTTCAAGCAAATGAGCCAACAAAAGAGGAAAGTCCCCATCGCTCCCGATGGACTTTTTTTGGCCATTCCACTAAAGGAGCAAAGAAGCACAAGCCGCGATTACACGCTTCTCAAAGAGCGCTGCAGTGAGAGAGTCATGGAAATAGCGTGCACTACCCCAACCCTCAAAGAGAAATAAGATCTATCTCTCGACAGATTTCACCGTGACCAAGTCACAATGGGGACATCCTTAGAAAGTCTCCAGGGGAAGCTCTTTCCCAGCTTGATGCACTCTGCAAAAGCTTCAGAAACGAAAGAGGATAAAAGGCTATCAAGGAGCAGTAACAAGTACTTCGCTTCAAGCCTTACGTAAGATGGGAGTGCACCTCCCACAATCTGCGCGAGACTCCCGAGGTGCTCTGGCCAGAGAAGATCAATGAGTATTCAAAGATCGGCGAGCAGGGTATGGCTGTTTCTGCTTGGAGGAGCCAGATCCTCAAGGATAGTGAAAGAGTAATCGCCGAGTATATCAGTTTATACTTAAACATCGAGAAGGCGAATAAGGAACTCCAAGCATTAGCAGGTCCGATATCAGAAGAGTTAGAACATGCTAGACTCTAGCACGAAACCTTCCAACAAATGTTTGATCGTGCTCGCCAAGATCCTGGTCAAGTTCGGAGTCTTCGGCCATCCAAGGGCCCTCAACAAAACTATGTCCACTCTGGACTATCAGATAGATCAGCTGGAATTTGTTTTAGAAAAGATAGACAAGGTAAAGGAAGAGGCCCTGGATGCAATGCATCAAATGGAGAAAATTGTCCTCGCCATGACTCCAGGGTTGCTCACTCCTTCCCTTACCTTGAGATCAGCTGATGACACTATCCGGATCTTCAAGGAGATAGCTTCTCAAGGGACAGGGCCAGAGGTCACATTCGACACTGAATCTATCAACAACCTCGAGTTCGTAGGACTTCATCTGGGTTCCTTATCGAGGTGGAGAAAGATTATTCCAAACTCCCGAAAAGCTCATAACGAGCGGGGAGACTTGCGTTAAGCAATCGCTGAACCACAGACAAGGATCCATCACAGATCAATTTGGGCCCGATGATCAGCAAGTTTTTGGAATACCGCGCTTCGCCAGTTCCACATATCATCACACTCGAAAGCAAAGACTGTGCAAACAGCAAACCCTTTTCTACTGCGCAGGATGATGATGATGAGTAGCTTCTTCTTCTTCTTCTTCTTCTTCTTTTCTCTCAGTATTCTCCGACTTTCTTTTGAAATGTCTAAAATGTCAAAAGACCAAATGATGACATCATCCATGTTGCATCATGGGATGATGTCATCCACCAAGTTGTCAAAGTCAACATGACTTTTAGATATTTTGTAAATATCTTTGTAAATAAGTGGTTGGCTCCATTTTTCCTTCTCTCTCCCTCATTTTCTATAAATATGAGAATACTTGTTGTATTCAAAGGGGGTGAACATTTTTAGATAGAAATAGAAGTGAGAGAGAAAGACTTTGAGCTTTCTTATAATGTAAAGAACAAATAATACAATTATTCGACTTTTGTGCTTAATAGTGTTATGCATTAGATCTTTCTTACGTTAGATCTCTGTATGTGTTTAATCATTGGATTCATATCTATTTTTCCGTCATTTGTTTATCAAGATTGCTTTGTTTATTTATGCAAGTAGGTTTGGCTCACATACTACCAAACTAAAAACATAAATCTTCTAACCTTTCTCGCTTTGGAATTCATTTCTTTTTCTCCCTTCGGACTGTTCTTTCTCTTCTCCTCTTTCATTCCTTTCGCAGTACTGGAACACTCTATCACGGGATGAGATCCCAACCCCGAAGGTAGAATCTGTGAGACTTGCATAGATTCCTGCTAGTAGAAAATAGAAATAAACCGCTTTCTCTTTGCTGCCTCAAAGAGAGGCTAAGCCCTGTAACACTGCTGGCTGCCTATCCATAGATCTCGTCTGCGACAGTGCATTTTCGGACCAACACACCAAAATTTAATACCTTTAAAGGTCACCGAAGTCTCTCAAACTCACCATGAATCCACCTAGTGGCTCTTACTACTCCTTGGAGGAAAATAGGTGCCACTTGTAGGTAAGGTCAATGTTGTATAGGTGACTCTCGCCATATTTCCATATAAGAAAATTTTTAGCGATGATTTTGGTAGTAGACATCCAAACCTTCATTTGGAATGTTGTTAAGTAGGGGTTTTCTCAGCAGTTGGGGGGTAAAATTTAAATGAATTGGTCTTCCATAACCATACCAGTAAAGGGGGACATGGATAAATTTCTTCTAGAGAAGAAGATGAGGTACACAGTGAGAAAGTCCTGAAGTCCAAGAAACAACATCTTATATCAAGATAGAAGGAGAAGGAATATTTTCATAATGATTGAAGAAGATGATGATATTCCCATCTTTATACATCTAGATAGGAATTATCGAAGAGGTATGGACCTTGAATAATCATTGAGGAGATTCAAGTTATAAGAGGGCATCCATAAATTTCTCAGATGATGCAAAGCATGAAGAAGAGGAAATGGTTCTTGGAAAATATCAAGTAGGAAAACCATCTTATACACTTACCGATATGTTTTCATTCCCATTTGGAGATGGAGATGATCTTAGCCATGCTATTCATCGAGGGATAATACCATCTTGTGATGATCCTCTACAAAGGGGAAATAACCATCTATATAAGAATTCATGTTATGCTAATAGCCGTAGAAAAACAGTAAGACCCCGAGCTCAACATTGAACTCCGATGAAAGCCACATTAATCTATGAGACAAGCGTGAAGTTGACTTGGAAGAATCAACCAATGTGAATATGGGATATGTTCAAATAAATCTAGATGAGAAAGATGATGTCCATCTCGATCCAATGGTTGATGGATACAATGATGATATCTAGGTATTTTCTTTTCCATTCGAGAGGAAGAATCTTTCCATGATGAAAAAATTCAATTCACAAGGAGTTTTGAGGCTTTTGAAGTTGAATCCCCTCTTGAAAAGGAGTGAAATAATGCAAAGTGATTCCTAATATGATGGATTAATTCCTCCGGATAGTTACCTTGAAAGTGGAAAAATTAAGATCATTTGAAGGCATACAAAGATGAGTTGTAGGAAGTGACAAAGGAGGTCTCTCAGTAAGAATTATTAGATCTGATAGAAGTTATGGAAGACCCGAGTTGATTCTTGATATCTTAACTCATGCCATGGCCATACATTAAAAGTATGAGTTTTTCTCCGATCCTCTCGCCTAAGATGCTCAAATGCCTCACAGTGGAGTAGAGATAAAGGATGAATCTAAGGTTTCTAATGGATAATATGTCAATGAGCATAGACTAAGAAATAAATTAACCTTAATATTCAATAAATTTGAACAAAAATAAACTTTGGGGGAAGCGATTAGATGCTCAATGAAAAATCATCTATGTGGATAAACATGGAAGGAAATTTTACACTACAAAACCAATTTCAAAGAATGTTAAGGTAATGAAATTTATAAGCTAAGGCTTGGGAATAAATAAGCTCACATGGAATCAATCCTACAAAAAAATAGATAAGTCATGAAAGCACCCATATTTCATAAACATTTAAGGAGAAGAGGTTACTTTCTCAAACCAAGTAAATGGCTTTGAAAAACAACATCACTCGAGATTTGACCAATTAAGGGTAAATTTTGAGGACTGAAAAGTGCTTCACTGAAAACAAGTTGTACCCCACCTTATACCATAGGTGATTTTAGGTGTGTTTCCTTTCTCTTGTGTGTGTTTCCTTCTTTAATATATTTCTCCCTTGTAAATTATACATGACTCTATAGGGCCCAATGGATAAGGCACTGTCAATGGATCATATGGTCTAAAATTAAGATTCTAGATTCTCCATGTCACATATTTTCTGCTGTTCATTCCATGTCATGTCCCCAAGCTAAAGCCAATTGTTGTCGTGTAAATGTGCAACAGGGAAATTGATAATTTCTAAGCATGACAACGATACCCCTGTACCAAAATTTTCATGTTTTATCATTCTAAGGCACCCCAAGTCTACCCAATCATATCCTATGACCTCCCAGTTGATGTTAAAACATCCCCCTAGGTGAATTAGGAAATTCAATTCAACCCCTAGGTGATTTTAGGTGTTCTTGAAAAGTACTATTTTTGGGTAGTATTGGGAAGGGCTACCACTAGCCTTCTCAAGACTAGAGCAACCCCTGGAGTGGAATGGAGGGAAAAATATAACATGAAGGTGAATTTAAGGCATAGAGACATCATGGAAGTTATTTTGGAAGATCCACGGAGATTTGAAGATTGTGGAGTAGTTTGATCAAAATCAGGGTTCACATGCCTAGAAGTGGACAAGCGTGAAAACAACCACTAAGCTTCCAAAGGTGATTCCAGAGCTCCAGGATGGAGTTAGGAGGAAAAAAACATCACCAAAAATAAAATCCCTAGACCTACAAGATGGTGAAATTATGTTTTTCACAACACTTTAGAGCATTGGGTCTACAAGAAGTTTTTCTCATGTACATGTGGAGTACCAAATCCATAATCCACTATTTCAGGGATCAAATGGAGGAATAAATACCTGATACCCCCACTATTGTATTAAAAAGTTCATATCCAATCAGTATCATATAAAATTTCATTAAAAATAATCCATTAGGAGCTCAAGATATCGTCGTTTCAAGTTGTCCTCTTGAAGCAAGTTTGGTAGTTAGTCAAATTTGGGGAGGACACATATTAGCTCCAAGATCCTAATGGTATTTTTTCCCTCACGTCCCTCAAGGTCGGGAAAAAAATGTAAAAATGTTCCTATACCCCATATGACCTCTGGATCTTCATGCGACATCTAGGATCACCGGTTTAGCCCCTGTGCTTGCCAGGAGCTCAAAGCCTCAACCGCCGATCGCCGCCACATGTCGTCACCTTTCGTGATGGAATTTGATGTCCTTTATGTCCCTTTGAGGTGAGGGATGTCATGGAAATGAAAATGCACTCAAATCAAACTTAAAATTTTGAATTTTTTTCTAAATTTTGTCCCTTCTTTTCGCTTCTCACTGCTAGAAGAAAAGTTACAGATAACACCTCAATCCACCATTGTTGCTCCAAACCGGATCAGCCTTAGAAACCAAACCTTTTGCTCCATGAATATGCACATAGTTTCAAATAAAATATGGATAGAAAGATCTAGAGGAATGGATAATGAAAGAGAAGATCAAAGTAATTTTTCAGAAACCTCCATTGCCGTGAGACGAAGATTCAAACATATCTTGCAAGCCAATGCATGAAACAAATAACCATCTATTGCTAAGTTATTCACTCTCAAAGGACATTAAAAAATCACCTTAAAACCTCCCATTTTCTGCAAGGAATTATCATAGAGAATAAATTTCACTTTCATTTCCATGAAGAACACAATTTAATTTCTGTCAAACCAGAACCGAATCGAAGAGAAATTTCACCAGTGAGACAAGAAGAAAAAACCTATCATAATGGAGTTGGTTTCATTGTAAATGGAGAAAAAAATAAGACCTGAAAATTTCAAGCTCCATTAATGGATGTCATGACATAGTAGTGGAAAAAATAAGCAAGCTACCTCTCCACTTCTCGTGGTTCTAGTTGTCAAAATCGCACAAACATTGGAGGGAATGATTGATAAAAATATAGTTTCACGTGAACTAGTTTTTGTACCATCAAGTCCCTATTTTTAGGGATATGGAAGACTAGATTTTCATTAGAGTTATGCCCTATCACATGAATAACATATGTGAAAAATAAAACGAGCTACCTCTTCACTTCATAGGGTTCTAGTGGGAGAAATCACACAAAAATTGAGGGAATTGTTATCACCAAATCACAGCTCCCTATGTTTATACAATCGCATATACTTGAACTCACGATGTGATTGGATAACATGGGTACTATCTCCAAGTTCAGGACTTGCTACTTGAGATAGACCTCCGAGAGAAAGCTGGTTTTGCTCCTAAGCTACCCGCCACAATCTACTCTAATACAGGAAAATAACGATTCTAATCTAAATTTCCAAGGGACTAGGAGAGAGAATGCATAAAATTAAATCCTGCACTAAAGCGGTGATACACCGTAAAAGGAGGGTGTGAGAGTAGTCTTCAAATGCGTGAGATACATAAGAAAAGTGCATTCTAGAAGGGGTGATGACAATTTTCCATAATCTAGCAAAATGCGTTTACAACAATATCTCAAACATACAAAATGATAATTGATTCTTGCAAGATCATAATAATCGACACAATATTCTTGTAATCAAGGTGGAAGGGGCAAGAAGAATGCAATAAAAAACATCGGGGAAGATGCATCCACAAACTTATATCTTATTGCTTCTTGATATGCACACAAAGTGGTCAATCGGTTATAGAAAAGGGCCTGGATCACCATGCAAGGAGTCCACAACAAGGGCCTGTAACACATCAGCTTCACAAAGTAATTTTGGTAGAGCTTTGCTACAAAAACTACCTCTCCCTTACAATGAGCCCAACACTCCAATTTATAGAAAAATGAGAAGAGAGAGAGAAGGGAAAATGGAAATCCTGAAATCTATCCTTCAACCACTTGAAAGAGGCATTAAATGGAGTAAAATGATTGTATATTACTTGAAAAAGGCTCCCCATACTGTCCTAGGTGCTGCAGCAAAGAAAGAATGGTGACCATGCCTCTTAATTGCACTCCCAACTACCAAATAAAACACCTATGAAACCAACCACGTTTTCTAAAAAATCTTGATCAATCTCTCATCAAATCTAGAATTTATTGACTGTTGTGCATTGGGATCAAATCCATGATTCCAATGGTATCAATTTTGTGTGATTTCATTGAGAAATGCAAACATTATAGCCTTTTGAGCGGGCAACTGTTTTGGGTCCAGCGGTGTTTCTTGTCATTTGATGGGAATGAGCATTAATCGGGCCTGGAGCCGAATATTTTTCTTTTATTTAAATATATCTACCCTTGTTAAAAATAAGAAATCCAATTTTTGTGGTGTAGAGGACATCTTTCTCATTCCTGGAGAGTCCAATTTTGTGAAAATTGGAGCTCTGAGTCAAAAGTTATGGCCGTTTGAAGTTTCACTGGGTCAAAGCGTTGACTTTTCTTCTTTTGTTGTAGTTATTTGAGAAAATCGGATGATTCGCGTCCCTCACGTGCTTTTTTGTCCCAAATGGCTGTCCTGATTTAATATCTCCCATCACTGATTGAAAGGATTTGTTGTCCTTTTGCGGCCTTTTCACCTTTCGCGCCCCGCACGCATTTTTGGTCTGCCGCCCTGCACAAAAATCTCGAGAATCAGCTTGAAATGGACCGCTCTTTCAGCAAATCATCCACCCACGCCCCGCGCATACTTTTGTCCTTGCTGTCCCCAAACCATGTGAAAAAAAAAAAAAAAATTGACGATTTTTTTCTTTCTGGCCTTTTCGCTTTTCAAAGCGTCCCAACGTCCCAACTGTCCCGCGGACTACCTAGGAAAAAAATGTCTGACTTATCCAATTTTCTTTGCATTTCAGCTCCAAGCTTGGTACGAAAAACCTTGGCATGACCCGTACCTAGTACAACCCAAACCCTTCAGACGAAATTCTTTAAAATAACCCTGCAACCTTATTTTTTGCTTTTTTCTTTTTTTCCAACTCGTTGGGATTTCTTCTTGGATGGGAGAGTTAGAAAGAATCGAGGGGACCCCAAAATACATAATTTTGGGCCTCGAATCAATCTACTTGCTCAGATGAATAATTTGATGCATGTTATCAAAATTACCTTGAGAGTGAATTTGGATAACAGGAATGATCATTGAAAAATCTAGTTTCAAGTAAACTAGTTTTCGTTCCATGAATTCCCTATTTTTTAGGGATATGGAGGGTTTTTTTTTCATTAGTATTCCCATGTCAATGAAAATATCATTTTCCCACTTGTTCAGATGAAATAATTACTCAAAATGTAGAGCGTGGAATCCCGAAATAAGACCTAGATTATCAAAACATGTTTTGTCACAATCGACATCCATGGTGCACTTACTAAAAATAACATGCCTTCCTACATAGGGATATGTTTCTTTGGGTAAGCCACCATTTGAAGAGACTATGAACAAGGCTATGAACATAGAGGGAGTATTGTAGGAAAAGTCGTCAAAAAGGTCATCTCGGCTCACAATTTACACTTACTAAAAAAATTAAGTGGTTTGACAAGCCCTCTGCTATAAATAGTCAATTAGTCAAAAAAGCGAGAGGAACAAAGTAAGAAGAAAAATTTAGCTACCATATCCGGTTGACATTGGGAAAATATAACTCGACACTTACTAAAAAGAGTAATTTGTTCCATCTGTACTTACTAAACATGTGAGGTCATTCTCAAAGGGAAAGTTTGACACAATGGTACATAAAGTGATGATCATTTAGGTCAACACCATCATTCTAGATCATCCATGGGAATTTCCCCTAGGCAATTCTAAACTCATCTCGAGTGGAATTCAATAATGTCTCCCTGACACTCACTTCATGGCTCGAGTTGCAGGAGTATCTTGTTTAGGGTGGAAGTTACGGTCATCGACAAAATCATTCAACAATGTTTTTAAACACTCATTCCAAAGCATCTATGAGCCAATAGGAAAAAATTTCACACAATTTTGAAGATTTAGAGTTTCATTGCATTGATATTTCCATCAATGAGGATCAATTAACTTCATCGGGAATGACATCTCTTGTTCTTCTTCTCTCACTCTTTATCTCTCCTATTCCACCAACTTTCTCTATCTTCTCAATGTTCTAATTTTGTGTTTAAAGGTTTTTTCATATGTATTAATATTCCTAATGTAATAAGTCACCTTTATGTTATAAAAGGGACTTAAAATTTTCCTAGGAATTGAAAGTTTTAAGATCTACAAGGACATATGAGAAAGGCATTGGGGGGTAGATGAAGAGTCATATCTCATTCTATAAATTATAAATCCATTCCAATTTCAAATGGTAGGTGATTTATTTTGTAAAATCAAGATTGCATTGAGAGAACAAAGGAGATAGGAAAATTCTTCCGTTCCCCTCATTCTCAAATTTCTTTCATTTCTATGCTATGTACAACTTCTACTCATTCATCAATAGGAGTTGCATGCCTTTTTTGATGAGGAGATTTTAGTAAAATTCAGTTCTCAATCTTAACTCATCTTGTTTCCATTTACAGGATTGTTTCTTCTTAAATTTAATGCGTGTGTGAACTTTATGTTTAATGGGTGTCAGAATCTAATTTTTTACCCATGACATTAATCCCCTCTTCTATTTTCTTACTCCTTTCCCCACTCTCTTTACAAAGTATTCTCTAGCAAGAAATTGCTAGATTTACCACAAGGTCAAAGTGGAGTGCCCCTATTGGATCCCCGACCACAAGGCCACTAGAAAATCTACCTTAACTCATGCATGCATATACAACAGCTGCACTTTGGTTAAGTAGAGGGACTTAGATTCCCATAGCATTTGCAAGAAATCCACAAGTTTTTCCACCCAAAATTTTTTCTCTCCAAGAGGATTATAAGAAACTCAACAATGGGTACATTAACCTTGATATTACTCAAAATTTTATCCATATCATAGGGTTATACTTGGGTAATGTTTTATTGATAGGTAAGGTAATTTAATGTTCATGTGGTATGAGGTTCTTCATGGCTTAGGTAGGGATAAGGGTATTTTATTTAATAGCAGTAACTAGATATTTGTGTAACACATCGTTCTTGGGGGATCCTTTGGGATATTGGTGAGGAGAGGAGTCTTTGGTTTGGGCTATGGTCCTACCCCTTTAATATTTTTTTTTCTTATAGGGTAAGTGTAAAAGTTGGTGGACAAATAAGTGGACATAAAAACCTAAAATTATGTACCACGATCTCGGTTTTAAACCATGATCACGAAATATTTCCTATAGGATTGGGGATTTATAAAACCAAAACCATGATCATGGTCCTATGAGAAAAAAAAAGTAAACCCATAACCCCACGTTTTCCCCCATTTTCCCCTGCGAACCACGATTTATCCTCGATTGTTGGCACTCGAGCTTTGAAAACCCCTACAAATTACTCTTTAGACTTCTAGATCACAAAATTTTCAATGATGCCACCAAGATGAAGAGGTAAGCCCTTGATTTTGATCAAATTTCTTGAATTTTAGGTTAATTTTTTTGATTTTCATGGGTTTTTCAATTTTTTGTTTATGTATACAATTTTTTGTTAGTTGTTCGACAAACTCATAATCCTACAAACCATCCAAATATTCCTCAAAACCCTCCAAACATTCCTCAAAACCCTCCTCCAAATGTAGATCCACCTCATGTGGCTCCTTCTATCCCCATAGAACCAAAAGGAACACAAGATGATATCGTTGGAAAAATCGACAAACTAAAATTTCTATTGAGAACCTTATTCTAACAATAAGACAAATCATGCCACAATTGTGTCCCACGTGACTTTAGCCAACACATTACAAAAATTGATTGGTAAAGTCAACTCCACAACCAACCAAATATAAAGAAGGAATACCTTTAGAGGTGATTATAGGTGGTGGTATGTAGATAAATTATCCCATGCGGCCGTAAAAGAATTTTTTTTTGGTAAAAGATCACATTTGTGCATTATTTATTAACCCGAAAACCAATTGCCCCCCCAAAACTACTTGCAAATGGTTTCCAATCTATTGGTGCCACGATGAAAAAATCAAGAACAATTTTTGGGACCAATGGTGGATGGTTTTTTATTATCCACCATGCATCAATAATGATGTTCTTCTCTATTTTTAAAGAAATTATATTTCAAGTTCGTGCTTAATGAGGTCCTAAATTATTTTAACTTTTCTAAGTTTTATGGGCAAGGAGGTGGCTCTATACTGAGTAGACCTAGTGCACGCATTGGTCAACCAAGGATCCACCATGCCCCCAAACCCCCACTTCCTTCATTTATCCCTCCTATAGTGAATGAGGTTGTGGAGATTGACACACTACATGTATTAAGGGAGATCATTGACACTCTGACCCAACATAGTGACCAGATTACATCTAGTGATATTCGTGGAGGTGCTAGGTCTAGTGCACCATACCACTTGTGGATCATATAGTTCCATATGCACCTTTGTGGGAGAGACATAATTTGTTAGATCACATGATTTATTTTCTAGACGAGATGATGGCATATTTTTTTGGAAGTGGTGGAAAAGATCTTGGTCTTTCACAAGTAAATGTCAAATAAAATTTTATATATATATATATATATATATAATAGTTTAATTCATTTGAGATTTTAATATATATGTATTTTATTACATCATGTACATACATGTAAAAACTAATATTTTTTATTTTAAACAATAAGAGTCGATGAAGGACACATTAAGTGTCAACATGCTAGCTACTATAACTAGGCGTGTTACGCAGACGTAAGTTTCAAGTTACTTACATTTCAAAATTTTATTTGATTGCAATTTTATTATTAAATACACATTTTTAATGTTCATGTATAATGTTTCACATGTACTGTACATATTAATATGTTTTGTATTTTATACGTATGAGCCTAGCGGGTCATCATCTGCTCTGGGCACTAAGGCTACTGACACACCTCATATGACATTTACAAAATTTAGTTTCTCTTCACACTTTTTTTTTAATTATGGAAGTTCAGTTGTGTATCTACTCTTGTAAGAATTTTAGATACTCGAGTAACATTGAAGATTTCCTATGATCATTAAACCTAGATTCCTACTCTTTTAGGAGGTCATATGATAATAAGCAATATTATTAACGTAAAATGGAGGATTATTTGGAAGATTGTGTCAACAAGATTAATGTTTATTACCGATACTTTTATAGAATGATATTACAACAAATAATAGAATTTTATCTCTAATGGCTCATAGAGGACATATAATATGATGCTAATGACTTTTTCAAAATAGGATACCTGTAGTTGATTCACTTCATATATATCCCTCATATAGACAGGTCATTTGTGAATCCTATTAATACACTAACTCGTACTGCAAAATTCCTCCAAAGATCAAAAAAGTGGTTCATTCAAAATATGCATGAACTCAACTATACTACTTTGCCTACTTATAGACAATCCCCCCAAAAACAATTTAGCTTCCTAAACAATATATTTCAAGTACCCAACTTCTTAGTGATACAAGTTCAATCATTTACATTATTGAAATAAAATGATGTTTTAGTACCATGGCTTTGAGCCATGTTCCACATTGTGAACTAACTTCTTTTAGATTAAATAATTATAAAATAAACATGTTTAAATTGATATATTTCAATACAAATTGACTATACCAGACATATTCAAAATTTTAAAATAATTGGCCAAAAATAGTCTCAATAAGGTGATTGAATTTTATATCTTACTAAATGTGTAGACTTATTATTTTCATGAATAAATAATTATGAGCCAAATTCTTGGGAAGTGAGAAAGGATTCTGATTCCATTAGAAAACCTAAGTAAAGACTCTATTGATACCTACTTCAAAATCCATGTTTGTGAGGTTTACAATGACTTGAGCATTAATGGTGTGTTAACTTACTAGGAAAATCATCAAGAATAGTCTCTAAAGGAAATTAATTTGTCATGGCTCCAATTTTACAAATAGGGTAGATCCTAAGTCTATGAGAGACTCCAAAAGTATGATTTCAATGATGTTATTTTTAATGTCATCACATTTGTAATTTAAGTAAAAGGAGATAAGGTGATATGGTGTTTTGAGCCTTAAATATCTAGGTCATTTCCACCATCAGTAATGAGACAAAATTCATAGATTGGGGAAAGATAAGATCAATGATAAAGCTCGTAAGCAACTAGTGGACCTCCCTCAAGCTCAAACATTATTTATGCCTTCTAACCTTATCTATTGCATTGTCAATCTTAGACATTGTTGGTATGTAAAATTTCTCTGCATTTTACTAGACAACCCAGTTAAAGTTGTGAAATTGTCTCTTTTCAAAGATCAACTTGTATGGAAAGTTTTGCAAGCCTCAGGTGGTTTCAAAATACTAGGTTATATTAATTGGGAAGGTATATAATTCTACTTCATGATAATATGCAATAAGAAAGGCATTAAGAGCATTACACTAGTCTTGGGAACACATTCACTTCTGACACTTTTTGTAGAAAAATTGTACTCTCAATCGTAAAAGGAAAATAAAATTGGGAAGAAGATATTAAGAGCCTTTGTTGGTTTCTATTAGCAAATTAATACATTGGTCTGTTATGTGTTGATTATGCTTTGGGTTTGTTATGTGGCAACTTCATGTAGATTAATATTGATTTGTACATGTTTTTTATAGCTTATGACTACTAGAGAGACTCCTCCCTATATGCAGATTATGGAGGTTGTTGTAGATGTTGCCATAATGTCTACAGATCCACTAACTCAGGTACAATTTTTCAAATTTGTTAAATTTTGGAGGAATTTTTTCTTATTACTTATCTATAATATCAAATTTTGTACATGAAATATTTAATTTGAACTATTTATTTGTATGTAGCCTACCCCTCATGAGTCTACTGTTGACCCTGCAATGCATCAACAAAAAATTGATAGGGATCATGAGATTGCGGTAAGATTTCACATGCATTATGAATTCTAAATTTCTAAAATTTGAATGTATTTAAAAATTTGGGTGTCAAAAACTTGTTGTTTATGAATTTTTAGGCCGGGTTGCAGGATTTCTTAGAGATGCCTAGGACCACATGGATGAAATCTATAGTGGCATCTCCCTCCACTAAAACCATAGGTCATGGACATGCTTATTCTAGTAGGGAAAAGAGAGGGAATATGTTTCATGATTAGATTCATAGAACCTGAATGTATAGATATATATGAAATCTGGTCCTAGTTAGGGATTCGTATATAGTCCATGTATATAGTGTTATGCAACTACATGTGGTCCTATATGTAGGACACACTTAGTTTGATACATTATGAACTTATATTTTCAGAGACATGTGTCACACTTAGTCGATACATTATATCCATGTTGGTTTTCATAACAATATTAATTCTATGTTTGACTTGATTTCATTACACATGATATCCTTCTATGTATGTTTTCATAACCATATTAGTTCTATATTTGATTTGATTTGATGGCCTTGATTATGTGACCATTATCCATATGATATATATGATATATGATGTTATGTTATATAATGGTTTTGAAGGTTCTTGGGTGCAAGATCATTTTTTTCAAGAGATTCAAGTGTGGACTTATATCAATTTTCTTATTTTAAGCAAGTGGTTAACGACTCCAAAGTGGGACAAACTATACACAATTAAAAATTGTATTGAGGGATTTATTAAAATTTATTTTTTGTTTATTGTACTTTACAATTTATTTGTTAAGTATTAGTCCAAATTAAGTGTTATTGATGTGTGTAATAATAAGTTCCTAATTTGAATTCACTTGTTTTTAAAAATTAAAAAACATTGTAGTTTAGTTGGCACAAGATATGAAAAATATTCATAACACTATATTGTGTATTAACATGCTTTTAAAAGAGATCAAAAATTCATTAGATTATTTACATGGTAATGTGTTAACCTTGTTAGAATCTCATTGATGCGAGCCGAGTAGTGAGAAGTCATGCCTCGGGACATCATGGAAGTAAACTGTCACTACCAACACATCTGATTGGGGGTATATGCCTTTGGGTTCTATGGCGGGCTCTAGGGAGGCCTAGTTTGGAGTCAAACCACCCGATCCGGAGCCAAGAACCCCTTCCCTATTAATCCCAATTCACATTTTCAAAGAGAAAATTATGATGATCACAACTTG
This sequence comes from Taxus wallichiana var. yunnanensis, assembly GCA_018340775.1. NCBI lineage: Eukaryota > Viridiplantae > Streptophyta > Pinopsida > Cupressales > Taxaceae > Taxus > Taxus wallichiana. The sequence continues at coordinate 287,123,211 of CM031242.1, read as the reverse complement.
GCCCTAGATCATCCAAACCAAGAACTACCGAGAAAAAACTTGAGTGAAGGATTTCTCTAGTTGCACCCAAGAATTCAGGGTTATGGCATTCCTTGAGCCTTCGTGGCATAATTGTTTACAAACTACCTTTTCTAGGTAGTCCTAGGAAATGAACGAAGGTGAGTAGTGAGAAGTCATGCCTCATGACATCATGGCACTGAACCAACTATTCCAACATGTCCAGGTGGCTAGGTGAATGCTATAGGATGTTTCATTTTAGTGTGGGATAATGTCATTGGTTCCGTGCTACTTCATTCATGCGTAGTCCCTTAAGAGCCGCGAGACCAAAAAATTGTTCAACTTTGATGGATGATTACTTGGTATCCATGGCACCTAAATAAATTTTGTTAGATCTTACACATTAACATAGGTACCATATACAATAGCCTATATTAGTTTTTTTCATCTCTAATCGATGCTCTCGCAACCCTATTATTTATAAACATGCGAAATAGTGTAGTTTGAGCCAGTGTAAGGATGTCAAATGCTATATTCTGCAAACGATGTGTCATGGCACCAAACTAACTACGTAAAAATTTACACGTGGCTAGGTAAATGCTAGAGGATGTGTCATTTTGGTGCATGACAATGTTGTTGCTTATGGGCTACTTTGTTCAGGCAGAGTCCCTTAAGAGCCTTGAGACCAAAAACTGTTCAACTTCGACAGGGTGATTACTTAGACTCTATGGCACCTAGAGATGTCTCATTAGATTATAAACCTTTATGTAGGTACCCTCTACAATATAGTATCTCGATTTTATCCTTCTCAATAGATGCTCTCACTTCCCTATTGTTTGCAAACACATGAAATAGTGCGGTTAAGCAAGTGTAAGGTTGTCAAACACTATATTTTGCAAACGGTGAGTCGTGGTACCAATCCAATCTGTGCCAAAACATCTAGGTGGCCAAGTGAACACTAGAGGAGGCATCCTTTTGTGTGTGACAACGTCGTTGCTTCTAGGCTACTTCGCCGCACGTAATCCCTTAAGAGCCACGAGACCAAAAAAATATTCAACTTGGACAGTGATTACTCAAACTCTATGGCACCTAGATACATCTCATCAAATCCTACACCTTAGTTTAGGGACCCTATAAAATATCCTATCTTGGTTTTTACCATCACTAATTAGTGCTCTCTGTTGCCCTATTTTTGCAAACTTGTGAAGCAGTTACAGTTTGAGTCGGTGTAAGGCTATTAAATGATATATTTTACAAACGATGGATCATGACACCAAACTGAATGTTCCAACATGTTTGAGTGGCTAGTTAAATTCTATAAGATTTTTGTTTTGGTGTGCGATAACATCATTGCTTTCATAATACTTCTTTCGGGCGTAGTCCCTTAAGATCCCTAATACCAAAAAGCAGTTCAACTTTGATGGGTGATTACTCGGTCCCCATGGCACCTAGAGACGTCTCGTTAGATCCTATGCCTCAACTTAAGGACCCTATAAAATAGCGTGCATTTTTTTTTCTATCTCCAACTAGTGCTCTCTACCCTATTGTTTGCAAACATGTTAAATAGTGCAGTTTGAGCCAGTGTAAGGATTTCAAACACTATATTTTGCAGACAGTGGGTCGTGGCACTGAATTGACTATGCCAAATTTTCTAGGTGGCTAGGTGAGTGCTAGAGGAGGTGTATTTTTATTGCACGACAAGTTCATTGCTTTTCATGCTACTTCATTCGAGATTAGTCCCTTAAGAGCTCTCAGACAAAAAAAACCATTTGACTTCAATGGGTGATTACTCGGACACTGCGACACATAAATATGTCTCATTGGATCCTACAGCTCAGTTTAAGGACCCTCTAGAATATAATGTCTTAGGTTTTACCATATCTAATTGGTTTTATCACTATCTTATTATTTGAAAACGCGTGAAATATTGCAGTTTGAGCCAATATAATGTTGTCAAACACTATATTTTGCAAATAGTGGGTCATGGCTTCAATTGGATGTTCCAAAACATACGAATGGCAGTAAATGCTAAATGTGGAATGTTTTTGTGCACGAAAACATCATTGCTTCGGGATACTTCATTTAGGTGTAGTCCCTTAAGAGCTATGAGATTAAAAAAACCATTCAACTTCAATGGGTGATTACTTGGACTTCATGGCACCTAGAGATGTATCATTAGATATTACACTCAAAATAGGGACCCTCTACAATATCATGTCTCAATTTTTTTCCATATCTAATCGGTGCTCTAGCTACCCTATTGTTTGAAAACACGTGAAATAGTGCAGTTTGAGCTAGTGTAAGGTTGTCAAAGGCTATATTTTACAAACGGTGGGTTGTGGCACCGAATTGACTATGCACACTCATAGGGATGACCTATTAATTACTTAGGGAGGATTTTTATTTCCCTATGCTACTAGTGCTCCTGTGCTACCTCCTCTAAAGCCAAGAACCCCCTCTATAGGTCACATAAATTGTTGTTACTTGCTTCTCTTTTCTTGTAAAACAATCAAAACTTATCTTAACTTTGAGGATATTAAATTCTCTACTAATAGTTCCAACCATGTGAAGGTGGAAGCTTTTCCACGAATCACTAACCTCTATAAAAGTGTTAATCAAATAAATTTAAGTTAAATCAAAACCATACTAGATATATAAAAATACACAAATTTAATAAAATATATGAACTTGAATCTTAAGTGAAAAATTTAAACATTTCAAAGAACTTATTTATACCATATGAGCTTGTGTAAATTCATTCCAATGTTCACCATCGGATGTGAAAGTGGAATATTTTTAAGCACCATTAACTGTATAAAAGTGTTAGTCAAAGAATTTTAAGTTGAATCAAAACCATGTACTTGATATATACAAAATACAAAAATTTAATAAAATATATGAACTTGAATGATCTAGTTGACATATTTAAACACTTCAAAGAAATTATATATACCAGACGTGAGCATGTAAATTCATTCCAATGAACCATCAGGATCAGATCTACTCTGAATAGTGGGCATGATTGCTTCATGATCTCAATCTCAAACCTTCCAAATAATATTTTAATAAGGCCTTCCTTAATATCTATAGAGCTAAATATTTTCACTAGAACTAGATGTGAATATAAAAGTATTTTCTTGTGTCTCAAAGTCTTCAAACACCCAAACAAAGGAATTTTTTAATGGATACCATTGAAGCCAAGTTCCAGTAACTACCACTGACCCTGTAGGGTACTCAATATCTTCGCCATTTATAACAGGAGAAGTCAACTTCTTTCTTTCCTTGATGCAATGACATAAGAGATAGTTTGTTCCTTATTTATTGTATTTTTTTGTAATAGCTTGCAAACACACGTCCTACAAAAAGTAAAGGTTTCAACTCAAATTTAAATTACATATTAATTTCAATGGACATAACTCAATACAAAAATTGTAAATAACCATTTACCTTGTCGCACCAAAATCAAAATTTATTCAAAGTCCTTGGATGTTAAAACTTCATCTAGAGAAACAAGTAAGTTGTAATGCCTATGGAGGTTGATAATTGGGAAGAGGAGTTAGAGGCCTACAAATCCATCCATCCACCCATTCTTGTGAATCACATTTAGTAGTGAAAAATTTGATACAAGATGCATAAAAACATGCCAAATTTCTTGTCCATGTGGCCCATGAAGTAGAGTCTGAGCTACAAAATGAGTGCATATCATTGAACCCTATGAGTGTCATATAATCCCCTGTAGTTAGCAATTTTTTTCCTCTATCAACCAAAAATATCTATGAACTGTGGAATTTTATTGGGAACCTCGAGTCATGTTGTCAATACACCATTCCACCATGCTCTTTGCATCTTTTAATTTAGCACCATCTTTGTACTTAAAATCTTCTCTTGTAAGATCTTTTTCACACATGCCCTTACCTTTGTCATGCTCTCCTTTTCCATTTCGAGGATCAATGAAAATTCAAATATGTTGCACCCATCTTGATGTGCATCCTTCTCATCCAATAAAACATTCATGCATTATTAAACTGTGATGTGAAATTATCTAACCACATATAATGTTGATTGAAGTGGATGTCCCTATCAGAAAAGTTTCCATAAAATACCTAGAAACACCCTTGCAAAAATTTAGTAGAATGAGTACGATCATCACTAATATAAAATTGGTACTCTCTTAAAAATTTCAATCATTCTCTGTACTGTTAGGAGAATGTATAAATTCTATATGCACAAAAATGACAACCTATATTGAGTTGTAATATTGTGATTGAACCTCCATTTGTGGTTGCAATGTGTAATTCTTTGTAAAATTGACCACTGAAATAATAGTACCAATAGGAAATGTTTCCTTGCATATCTTGAACTATTCATCCAAACATCAAGCTCTTGTATGTATGCCTAGCATACTCATAAACAATTTCATCCTTAAATTTTCTCATAAATTGAAAAATAGGCATATGTTCTATAACTAGCTCACACCATTTAGACTCCTTTCCATCTTTCAACTAGTATGGTACTGATTTATATTTATCAAACTAAACTAAATTATGTCATATTGCACCTCCAATTTTCTCATGGATGTAACTTTATAATTTAGGTAATTTGCCACATGTACCACAACTTCCATCTAAACAATCCTTACTATAAAAAAATTCCAACTTCTCTTTCACAAAATATCATAGGAATGAAATCTTGGAAGATATTGGTGGAACTTGAACACCACATTTTGATAACATAGTTTCAAAATGAAAATTAGAATGAATACGTAAAAATTTAGCGTAATGCATCACAAATTCAACATGTTTCCTAAAATAACAAGTGGTGCGACTTCCCATGAGCTCGATTAATGATCACGCAAGAAACCGTCGTGGGAAGAGCAACGGCTATAGTTTCCAGTTTTGTGCGGTTTACAATAGCAAGAAGCGGACAGGTCTCTACGCACACAGGCATCTAGGAAATTGTTGTAATCAGTCTTTCACAGAGAAGATGGGAGGACCTCCCTGCCAAATTGAGCCATGCGCGGACCCCGACTGGAAGGAAAATATCGAGCTTTGGAACATTCTCAGCAAAGGTGGCTTCACCAACTTCATGGAAAAGGTGCAGGGACATGACCAAAGCATTTCTGTGTGTTTTGCTAAGGAATGGAAGGAGCGGACTGTTGACTACGGGGGATAGAAGATATTGGTCAATGAAGATCTTATTGCTGAAGCGACCGGTCTTTGTTTGGAGGGATACCGCTTCTTCAACAAAAGGGTTGATAGAGATGCTGAAGAAAGAAGATTTGTGGAGGGATCTGAGAAGCTCACATTTGGTATAGTGGGCCTACTTGTCAGCTCAATTCCTCCACCCTATGATGAGGTTACTCGCATGATGATTCGATTCATCTCCTTGGAAGGTAGGTTTGTCACTGTCCCTGCTAAACATCTTATCTTTCTAAACCACTTCCGTAGGAATCGATTGGTTTGCTTTCCCCATTATCTGCTGAACTCCCTTGAACGCTCCATTTTGGAGTTTCAGAAGCACACCCAGGTGGTTCCCTTGCATCAAGGACTTATTTTGTTGATTCATAAATGTTGCCTTCTAAAATACCCTGGACTTCCTTCCTCTCCTAGCCCGACTACCCCTTTGATGGGCTCTGCTGCTGTCAGCCCTGTTTCTCCTGCTGCCCCTGTCACCGCTGCTGTCACCCCCCAGCCGGCTGTTCTAGCTTCTCCATCCATTCCCCCTACTACTGCTCCCGCCACCCACCTCGCCTCTACCTCTAAAATACCGGTCACCAGGGCCTCCAGGAAGCTCAACCTTGAGGCTCTTGCTGTGGAGAAGGAGCCTTTCGAACTAGAGATTGCACATGATCTTTTGAATATCAGCAGTGCCAGTCCCCGGGAAGTGCAGTTGGATAGCTCTTCAAAGAGGTTGGAGGCCTTAGAGGCTGAGATGAAACTGTTGAAGGATGAGGTCAAGAAACTGGCTAAACAGAAAGGAAAGAAAAGCATGGAGGGGGAGGGGAACATTGATAGCAGTCAGATTGAGGACATTTATAAGAAGCTGACCTCCTTAGACTCCCGCTTAGGGATGGCCAAAACTAGACATGATTACATCATTTCCGCCCTTAGGGAAATTGAGGAGTTCATTGAGGGTCATGCCAAAAGTGTTTCCAACCCTCGGTGTCCCGGATACACTTTGGGGCAACGAAAAAGAGAGCAAAAGAACCATTGAGGAGCTTGATAAAACTGATGCTGCCCACATGACAACTTTGGGTATGTTTCACACCTGGAAGAGAGTCAAGACCAGCATCGACAAAGCTACCAAGAAGTAGTATTGGTTGCTTCTGCTGCTTCTGTTTGTTTTTTTGTTTTTTTTTTGCGGTCTCTTTACTACTTTTTTGCAGTAATTTTGCTATTTTGTCTCGTTTGAGTAGCTATTTCTAGGCTACTTCAAGCTTCATTGTAACACTTGGATCTTGATCCATTCTCTCTGATTCTCACTCTTATTCCGGCTCTTAGGCCTTCTTTTGTTCTCAAGGGTATAGTCCCTTTCAAAAAACTATTTGCCAATAATAAAAAAAAATAAGTGGTGAGCGTGGTTTATTTTCACATAGAATGGTTTCAACATTTCAAAAAACATGGCCTAATTTTAATTTCTATATGCTCCTGTTAAAACTTATGAATTAATTGATTTTGAGTCATATCTAAGAAATTATTTAGATGTGGTTTCGATTAGTAGAACCAACTCTCCATTTTACAACATCTCTTGTATTAGGTGAAAATCTAGTGTTATCATTCCAAAATTGAATAACAACTTCTCTTATAGCATTAGATATATCTTTGTCCTTACACAAGGTGCTCTAGTAGAAAATTCCCAAAAATCGGTGTTATTGAGTGATTGAAGGATGTTACACCTTTAATTCACTTTCATAATAGTTTTTCGATTAACTTTTAACATTTGACTTGTTTACGTAATCAAATATTTTTGTTTGTTTATTCACTTACAACACTAGTAGTAATTACATGACACACAATATTACTATCCCTTATACGTCTCTTGACATCAACGAGTGTGATATGCATCATGAAGGTTTTCAAAAATTGTAGAGGTTTGACCACGTATATTATATTTTTCAATCCGAAGGTGTTTAATGTGGGTCTCATTTTAATCAATTTCATAAAACTAACCAACAAATGACATCTTTGCAAATCATTTAAAATTTTAAAATGATTATCCCAAATTTTAGTGGCTTTTCTTTTGATTTTTCATTCAAAAAGTTTGTCAGAAATTGGTTTCAAAATTATCTCATCAATTTCAATAAAATAATTAGGTTTCTTACATAAAATTATGGGAGGTGTTTTTGTCAAATTTATATTTTCTCTGATTTCAACTTGAATTTCCGATTCACATTTTCATTGTCTCCTTCAATTTCAACATCAACTACATCACGAGATATTTAATTATTCTTCAACATTGATGAGCGGTTAAAACTTCTTCATCACAAGTATTCAATTCATCTTCAACATTGACAATAGAAACATTACTGGTTCCTCATTGCTTACAATAGCGGGGGTTGAAGATGAACCTCTTTTAATTCAAAAAGATTTCACATTCACTCAAAATTTTGAAATCTTTTTACCTCTAATTTGTCTAGTGTTATTTTACTTATTGAATTCCTTTTTTGACTTTGTTTCTTGTCTCCCATGATTTTTTGCTTCTGGTGATAAGAAAAGCAGAAAGTAACAAAATTTCCTAGTAATTCATTTAGTAAGGCCAAACAAGTAAAAATCACATGGCAATTTGAACATTGGGATGCATGTAAATATGATTTAATAACCACAATCATGCTTTATAAACCGCGATCACATTTTATAAAGTGTGATCACGGTTTATAAAGCGTGATCACGGTTTATAAAGCATGATCATAGTTCTAATATTAAACAAAGTGTGATCTCGGTTTATAAAGTGCACTTGTGGTTCTATTTGTATCATCAAATCCGACCCTCAAGGCTCAAGAAATATTTTTTCCCCAACCAAAGCTATGGGAGGTCATTATGGCATGTAAAAGGTCAAAAACTTCAAATTTTCTCTTCCGCAGGCTTGAACCATGCTGAAAAATTGAAAACATCTCACAAAAATGGCACCATTACATAAAGGAGATTGTTAGCTTTGTAGAAATATAGATTTTAAAGTGAATAGAGTAAGATAAATATCATTTTATAATTTTTTACTAACAAGTATGTCTATAAGACATTTTTCCCACGATTGTTCATGTCTACATTTAAGAGCTTTGTAATTTTTTTCACTAATCAAAATGTGATAAAACTTATACCATCCCAAGTATGGCAAAATTCTATACACGTAAAAAAAGATATTTGATTCGATATTTTTGATATAGTTATGGAAGGCAAATAGAAAGTGCTTTGTTTTCTAAAACATTTGAGACCACTTTCATGGAACAAATCATTAAAAAAATAATATTTCTCAAAAAAATAACAAATAAAATCCATCCCAAGATAGAAAATGACATCTAAATTTTCACCAAAGGAAAAAAACAAGATTTGGTAATCCAAATCGCGGGCAAACATAATACAATTGTATAGGTTTTTTCAAAAAAAAAAATCAAGTCGAGATAATTTTGAGTGTTTAATATAGCTAAACTTGTCTATTTTTTAAAAATATAGTAGTTTGGAAAATAGATTCTAGATGCTATGGTTCATATTTATATAAATGTTTGTAATTTTGAGTGCGCATAGTGCTAATAATAATACATGTTGATATTTCACTATTTTTTGCAATATAACATCCACTTATGACCCCTTTTTGGTCCACCAACTTGCTGCACTTACCCTATATTATACTCTTTTTATTGGGCAACCACCGCATTAATCAAGAGTTTTATGTCCTTCTCGAAGGAATTCCTCCATCATATTTCTAAATCATTAATGCCCTTAAGTATTCAAAATCATGATTGGGCAACTCAAAATCCTTAACCATGTCAACATCAAGGTTAGTAGTGGAAGGGAAAGAAATTACCCATTGTATACAGTCCCAAAATCCTTCCATAGTCCTTGCACTTAGTAACTCAAAGTGGAAGTAGCTCCTTGTGAGATATTAGTACATTCCATCATACAAACATCACCATAAGTAGAAATTTTCATCAACCTCTTCACTTTCCTTAGCAGGGTCACATGGGGAATGTGGGAGGAAACACTTATCACACCAGTCAATCACATGATCTTCTTCAACCAAGGACACCCTAGTAGTTAATGGATCAGGGACTAATTTATTTTCTCTTGGTGGTTGTTGCTTATTTCCTGATCCCATGGGCCCTTTTCCTCTATCATATGATCTATGGTCACCTCTAGGATGGTTTCCAAATCTATTTTGACCTTGAGGTTGGTGTTGGGCCAAATAATTATACACCATCCCTTTTTCTACTCTAGTAAGTTTGTAATAAATTTCCTTCATTGATCTTACTAGAGTCTTAACCACTTCTTCCATATCTACTCCCTTGCTTGCCTAAGGCTTTTCAGGATTGACCAACTTGAAACCCTCCCTTTTAGGAGGATTTCCTGCTGCCTTAATATTATTCTCAATTTGTACTGCCATAGAGAAAGCTTGTCTCAAATTCCTAGGGTTTTTGTCCCTCAAATAATATGCAACTTTCTTATCAAAGGCATCAGAATATTTTATCAGGAAAGGATTCATCACTTGGCCTTAAAATCATAGGCAATCTATTCAAGGTCTTGTTGAATCGGTATTATGAGAGGAGAAACCTAGGATTAGTCTTGTCCCCATATTGTGATCTAAATGCATTTTTCATTTCAGTCCATGAATCAATATAATTGTCTGGTAAGGATTTATACCAATCATGGACATCCTCTTCTAAGGTATGAATAAAAATTTCACATATACGTCCTCATGATCAATCTCAAAATATTCCATAATATTAACAAAGAGCCTGAGGTGTTGGTCACCAATGATAGCATTATTTCCTTGAAAATTAGGCAATCTATTTCTCACCTCTTATGGAACTACATTAGGATAACCCACCATACCCTATAAATCTATAGGTCTAAAAATTTTACAACAAAGGGGGGTATAGGTGGAGGCTGAGCCCTTTTTTTCTTAGGAGGTTTCCCAATAGGAGGGTTAAAACAATATGGGACATGAGGTCTTTGAGTTAATGGGTTATTATCTTCAAAATACTAATCCTAAATGATTAAGTTTAAAAAAAAACTCTATTATTTCTAAGTAACAGAGGAGGGAAATGAGAAATACCATGAGTTTTGAATGAAGGACCCTCACAAGTGGAGTGTAGAAATTTGTGCAAGGACTACTTGACCCAAAAAAATCTAAAGAGATAGAATCGTCTAGCAAAGGTTGATCACCCTCAATAATAGGCACCACTTCTTCTTACAACCTTTGATCACCCAAAGCTCGCAAACTTGTTTCTTCATTGGATTTGTCCTTCCTAACTCTAGAAACAAATTTCTACCAGGATCTATCTTGAAGAAATACCCTCATCCTTCTGCTTTGCAAATTTTACTTACATATAACAATATTTGAAACTCAAGGTACTAGTATTTACAAGATTTTCTAAATAACATGGAGTCACCACTAAGGTCTTGCACCTTAGATGTGTAAATCATTGTAAACAACTTTCCAACTAAAAATTCATAATCAATTTCATCAAATATTGGTGAATCTCACTATCGTTTATAAATATTCACCCCTTGAAAATTAAAATTCAATGGAAAGCTTTCTTAACTAGGAAAATAATGACAAAATGACTTCTAATTAAGCTCATTTTCTATAAATATCGACAAAGGATCAAGTCTAGATCGCATGTTTGTATCTAAACTTACTCAATATGTTACAGAGAGGTCAATATATATTTGTATTTACAAAAATAGTCCCCAAAATAGTTCTAGGAGAGTTTTTGTACCCAAATATGCACCACCTTGAGAGCTAAACAACATTTGTAATTTGAATTAGATGCTTAAATTCAATAAGATCAAAGATATAATCATTTTTTAGCTGGGGACATGTCTGATTAACTCTTTTGAACTTTACTTTCTAAAATATTGGGTTGCACTCACAAAAGGGGATGACCTTCCCTACTACTTTAGGTTCTACCTTTAACCAGGGTGAGAGGACCCAATTTGTGACCTATAATTATGAGAATAATGGATGAAATTACAGTTTCTAAATGTTCTCTTTGAGATATGAAAGGTAATCCTAGAAAGATCGTTATCTCACTTTAGTGATTCCAACTAAAAATGAGATAACCATAGGAAAATTTTTGGACAAATCTCTTAAAAATTCCCTTTGAAAGAGATTTTTGGGTTTTCATTGCATGAAAACATGTTTCTTGCATGTTACATGTCTCATGTTTCCTGAAACCCAAAACCCAATTATCTAAGTCCATTATGTCGGGTTTTTAGAACTTCCAAGCATCGGAACATGTTTTTCCCAAAGCATGTTTTATGTCACTTGTTCCCTAAAACCTAAAACCCGATTTCCTAACCATTGTGTCAGGTTTTGGAACTTCTAAGCATCGAAACATGTTTTTCCAAATGCATGTTTTATGTCTCATGTTTCCCGAAACCCAAAACCTGAATTGAATCAAATCCTTTGTATTGGGTTTCGGATGCTCCAAGCATGATGACATGTCATTAATATCTAGTTGTCTAGTAGTTGGCACATGTGTCAAGTGAGGTGTAATTAATGCTAGGTTATTATAAATAGTTGGTTTTTCCATGTCATTTATTACCATTCATTTTTGTTGCGTTGGATTTTCGTTGATGCTTCCTCTACCTCCAAACCCAATCGAGCTTCCGATTGATTTCGCTAGCCGTTTTTATCATTTTTCAAGCCAGGTGAAGGTATTCTTGTCTTCGATATTTTTAGAAGCTTTTTGGGTTATTTTGTGAAGTGTTTTCTTGGGGTTTCCATTTCTTTTCTTTCTTCATTATTATTTTAGGGTTTTGGGTTATTTTTCTTGTTTCTTGTCTTTTTCATGAGGGCTCTTGTTTGAATATTTCCCTAGGTTATTTACTTGTTTTTCATAGGTTGTAACTTGTAGATTTTAAAATGATTCTAAAATTCCTAAGTGATCATGAGGTGGGAATTTCTCATGTTCTGACACATCAGAAACCTGATATACTTGTTTCGGGTTTTGCAGGGTGTTTTACATTTCTCTCTTTCTACCTTGTTTCAGGTTTGGCTACCTGCTCAACATCCATCAAGATCCACAGTGTGTCGGGGAGTTCTACCTGCTTGACATCCTCCAAGTTTCCGCCATTATGTCGGGGTTTCCTACTTGTCTGACACTTCCTCACTTCCGTAGTGTGTTTCGATTTTTTCATTGATGCTCAACATGTCCTAACTTCCGACATACACTTCATTCTGTCAGGTTTTCGAAGGTGTTTTGTAAGTTTCAAAATTTAAATAGTGTGGCGGGTCTATGCACCTATTCAACAAAATTTCAAGCCCGATTTTTCTTCTAGAAATCATCAGGGCATTTCTTCTTTGAGACTCCTCATGTCAGATCCGAAAAATCTAAGGATAAGTCAGGAAAGATGAAGTATAAATATCAGAAGATGGAATCTTCTTCTTACATAAGCTACAATTATGACATTCGGGACATAGAGCTCAGTAATATAGATATGGAGGACTTCTAGAAGAGAATTGAGGATTCTTCTCAAAATTATTGGATGAAGTCGATAGTAGGAAGTGGTCTCCCTCTTACAAAGATGATTTCCAATATCAGCTCAATGCCCTGAATTCATCTTGGCCTGTGCTTCCAACTATGACTCAGCCTCCCGCTTAGTAAGAAATCAAGCAGAGAGAGTCTATAGTGAAATTGGATGGAGGTTACTTTGATCAACTCCTAAGGTTGCCTGACTTTGTGGAGTATGTTTATTTAGACCTTAAATCAGCACAAAAGGCCTAGGAAAAAGATCAAGAAGACTGCATCAAGCATGTAAACAAGAAGTTCTTGATCAAGGCTAAGCCAATTGTTTCTAGGTTTCCCAAGTCGGTCCCTAGAAGTGATTTTATTCTTGAAATCAGTGATATCATCACCCTGTTGAGTCGGTTATTTGGGCTCCCAGAGTCAAAATAATTCCAAGGGTGGATGTACCAGTTCATGGTTGTCATAAAGAAGAATGACCAAGGGATTGATTGGGGTAGCCTAATAAGTGATGAGATAGATTCCCAAATGAAAACAATCTTGTCTACCAACAAGTTCTATATGATGTCATACGTCACCTATGTAGCAACAAGCATGAGAAATTACCTAGGGCTAGATGTAAAGGGAACCGAGCAACAGAACACATATATCAGTACTTCCCTTAGCTAAAAAAAAGGGTCTGAAGACCAATATAGAAGAGTGAATGATGCCTTCTTCTATGAAAACATTTTCAGGTTGGATCCTGATCTGAGGAAGAGAAGGGTTTTGATGAAGCATGGGAAAAAGTTTCAAAATGGGGTTGCATATTCTTGCAATTCAATAAGTTTACTTATCTTCGGGTGGTAAGGTTCCATGGTAATCCTTTCCATTTTTCCAAGTTCCCAAGTGACAAATTGATCCTCATGGAGTTAGTCAGATAATTGTTGTATTTTCACAAGTTCCAAAAAAGTAGGAACAAGGCTGCCGTCTCCTTCCCTCTCTATATTGGAAGGTATACATGCTCTATGGTGGTTAAGACTAAGAATGTGGTGCATGATATTTAGAAAAAAATGAAGAAACATATGAATCTCGGGGAGGGATTTGACATCCGAGGAGTCCTCAAGTCATATGGAACCTTTTATCTCGCACATGCCCAATGTGGAAGACATCCAAGTTGATCTTAGCGATGAAGTTTCCATATGAAGAAAAGACAACAATAGACTGATGCTTGAATAAATTCAGATGTTAGATCTAGCTGATATCCTGAAGGCACCATGGATAATGAAAGTGTTCTAGATACTAGGTATGAATAGTTAGATGGAGACCAACTCGGATTCCCAACTATTGATTGGTCATGTTGTTGAAAAAGATTCTATCACTTTGAAAGAGCTTCTTAGACTCTTTTCCATACTAAGGCATGGCTCATTTCTTAGGGAATGAGTTATAAGGAAAAGAGATTTTCAAAAATAGCTACTCTAGAAGTGGGACCCTCCAAGGGAGAGAGGGAAGAGGATAAAAGCCCTACCAAGAGGTAGATAAAATTTAAGTTTGTTAGAAGGGGAGAAAAGCAAGGAGCCACATCATCTACCACTCCTTCACAAATAGTTGAGGTACTAGATTCACCTCCTCCACCAGAACAAGGAAAAATTCCTTTAGAAGATGAGGTTGGTCAACCTCTTGTTTCTCCTTTTGATGATTTCTCATCGGAGGTAAGTCTTTCTCTTGCTTCTCAAGATTTGACTTTAGAATCTTTACCTCCTCTCTCCCAATCTTCCTCATCTCATATTTCTACGCCACTCTCATCAGCCATGGCCAACATCTTCTCGACCTCTCACCTCTCTCTATTGGACCTAAGATGGCTATAGATATGCCTCCTCCCTCTACACCTTCATTCCCTAAGTCTATTCCCATAGTCACCACACTTGCAGTCATCACGACTCCACAAGTAAACCTTCCTCCACCTACGAGATCTAATGATAACACTTCTGATAGGGGAAACTTATTCCATTATACCTCAATGGTTAATTGATCAAACCCCAAGAAGAGGAATGTTGTAGTTCCTTTACCAACCTTCGAATTCAACTCACCCAAGGCCTCTCTTGCCAAATATGCCAAGAAACCCGAATGGTTTCAAGGGTTTGAGTGGATGCCTCGGGGCATAAATTTGTAGAGATTTCCACTCCTGTGGTGACAAAACTAAGTAGGATATAGCGAGTTATTGATTATCAGATTACAAGGGTTGATATGGGAAAGGTAACAACAGAAGGGGCATAACATGATGCCCAAGATGCCATGAATGTGTTATACCAGATCTTTGAGAGAAACAAAGGTGAGTTAAGATGAGCTAAAGGAGAAATTTGAACAGTTGATAGAGGTATTACTCAAGCTCAAATCCTTCTCAATCAACACCATCATCTTCTACCCATACTCCTATCAGGTTTGATTTCTTGTTGATACCTATGATTGAAAAGATTAATGAGAAGGGGAGAATGGTTGATGAATAGATTCAGAGGATGCTCCTACAAGGAAGAGAGGTCATTGATGACACAGTGGAGGTTTATAAATCCTTGGAGGAGATAAAGAAGGATGGTGAAAAAATGGATGATGAATTTTCATAGGAAGTAGGGAACCTCGAGTTAACTTTTAAAGCTCTCAATGCACTAAAACAGTTTGGTTCCATATCTTGATGGAAGAAGGGATCATTCTGCATGGAGATAAGAATTTCTAGCTAGCTAAAGCCATTATATTCGGGTAAATATTCTCGGTGAAGCTTGCAACAAGTTGAGGGAATCTAGAGATCGGTTAGTCAAGTGCCACCAACGACATAAAAGAGTTGTCTAGGATCTTCACCAAAGTTTTCGATGAAAGCTTGAATATTTTACTCATTGACGATCTCTATAAACAAATTCAAGAATCAATTTAAGACGAACCAGCTTCCACCTTCGATCTGACAATCATTGATAATTTCATAAGGATTGAGAATGTTTTGGAAACACTAAGGAAACTTAACAAGAGATTGAAGAAACTTCCTGGCAATGTAAGTGACACTCAGGAAACTTGCAAGGTTCTAAGTGATTATTCTAGTGCACCAGATGAAGCTAAGATGTAGGGCATAATCTGAAAGTTCCAAGAATTTTGTGACAAACAGGATTCGCTAGAGGAAGACAAGGATGACAAAATAGAATAAGCATAATGTTTCATGTCATTTTCATCCAGAGATTGACATGTATTTTTCATTTTTGTTTCGTCACATAGGAAGCAAATTTTGACTTGTTCTCTTGCGTGAGAGTCAAGCAAAATAGGATTCTTGTTAAATGACTATTTTCTAGGATTTATCCTATTTTCACTCTACTCTTTCCATTATAAATAAGGAATGCTTGTGCATTCCAATAGAGATGATTTTTAGAATATTAAGAGCTATTGTGAAGAAGAAGAAAAAATTTGTATTTTCTTTTTAATCATTGAGGAATAAAAACATGTATTATTTTGCAAACTTTGTGTTGTGGAATTCATCTATCTTGAGATATTTTTCTTATGTCCAATATCTTAAGCTATTATTTGCTTAGTGTTTTTGATTATTTTAATCATTTCAAATATTACACTCATTATCTAAAACTCGTATAAGTATTTCTTGATCTATGTTTTCTTGAAAGAAAGTACATTCCTCTCATTCCCTCTCAGCTATGTTTCATCTATAATAGTTTCCTTTATAATCCATTCCATTTCTAAAGCTGTAACATCTCCATCTCGTGTTGATATATATTTTGGGATTGAATCCCAACCCCAATGGCTAGAATAGTGTGAATATTGTACATATTATCTTTGTTGTGTTTTAGATTAGTAATAAATAGGCTTCCTCACCTATCTTTGAGGAGGGATTTAATCCCATATATTGTGGTTGAACCTAATATTTTTTCCTGAAAAAATATCCAACCAAAAAAGGCATGGTCAATGCAAGCACTATTTAACTCTCACGAGTTGTCACTTTAAATAATGTAGATATATTTCAAAATAGGACTTTAGGTCACTTTAGATAGTGTGGATCTTATCTTGCTTCTACATATTTATGAAAGGGAGGGTAGAAATGGTAAAATCCCTTAGAAAATGGTTATAAGTAGAGAAAACATGGATAATTCGAAGGATTTAAAAATTGTAGGTTGTAATTTGTGTGTATTTGAATGGGAGATTAAAGCAGGATAAAGTTGATTATACAAATTTCACAAGAAAACTTTACAAATTCTTGCAAATTTCCTCAAGGAAATAAAAACACATCACACAGCTAATATCAACCCTTTAACTAGAAGGTATGCACTAATGGAGGCCCAGGAGTACAAGATTTCACACAATCTTTGAGAATTTAAACATAAAAGCTCATGTTAAATCCTCAACAAAACATTTACAGATCTTGATCAACT
Organism: Taxus wallichiana var. yunnanensis; assembly: GCA_018340775.1. Taxonomy (NCBI): domain Eukaryota; kingdom Viridiplantae; phylum Streptophyta; class Pinopsida; order Cupressales; family Taxaceae; genus Taxus; species Taxus wallichiana. Next base: position 287,106,138 of record CM031242.1, on the reverse strand, counting down.
ACACTCAAGATACACTCAAAATATTACAAAAATATTCTCAAATGAACAACAACAACATGGATTTAAAACTGTTTATCACATTACATAAAGAAATCTCCATTTATAATGCAATTGTAGTTTCCAAAATGCTTCAAATCTAGACAATATCTAGTGTAATTGAAAGGAACTATTGATCTAAGATTGCAATAGGGGAGACAAATAACTATTTCAAAGTATTCTACCTTAAGAACAAAGACAACATTGGTTAGGAGACAACACATAGTTGATTTTATAGTTTATAAATGTTCTCTTTGACATCCAAACCCAAGACTAAGAACCCTATGTTTCCCAAAATTGACATCCCTCACTCTTCCCGGGTTATTAGAAGCACCAAAGAGCTAGAAGTTGTGCATAATTTGCTACATATTAGTAATGTTGGCTAGGATACGGCCCTGCAACATGAGGGGAATAATATTCCTCATAGGTTGGATTCTCTGGAAAATGATATGATGAAGTTAAAGAAGGACCTAGAACAAATGGCCAAACAGAAGGGAAAAAGAAAGGTTGATGATGATATTGATATTGGGAATGATTATATTACTGACATCTATAAGAAATTGAACTCTTTGGACAATAGATTGGGGAGAGACAAAGACAGGAATGATCATAACATGGCTATCTTCAATGCCATTAGTGATTTCTTGGAACATCATGTTCATAGCATTTCCATGCTTAGCAGGTTCCCTGAAAGTATCTAGGGGTCTAACAAGGAGAGAAGTCAGACCATATCGAATCTAAATGCAAGTGACCCCATGCACATCTCCACTTTGGAATTTTTCACTTTGCTACAAATAATCAAATCTAGGATTGACAAAACTTCCAAGAAATAATCTCCCTGCCAGAGGGCTTCGTTCTGATGATCTTTGTTATATTTCGGTCTTTTCATTGTTTTTCTGTTGTTGTTTTGTTGTCTTGTTACAATTTATGTTCTATTTAGATTTCTACTAGTAAATATATTTTAGTTACTACTAGACATAATTATTTATCTAGATTTTGATCCTCTTATTTTTCCCTCTATAGCTCTATTTCGCTATTGAGCCCTTATTGTAACAGGGTATAGTCCCTTCAAAACTATTTACCAAAAACAAAAAAACACATAGTTGATTTTAATTAAAGAAAATTTCTCAATAAGGGACCATAAATCCTATGACCTCAAAGTTTTTCAATGATTATACACTCGCAATCATCTTGGCATGAGAATATTTAGATGAAGTAAAATAACTTAAAGGTTTCTAGGTTTGATTCAAGTTTTCAAGGTACTGATTATTTTGTTTTGTTTTCTCTAAAAGCTTAGAAATTTTTACCACCCCTTTATGTGAGAACATTCCTCTCGCATATATACAATTTATTTCCTCTCATATTTCTCTTTTCCCCCAAAAGTATGAATCTTCAAAATAATATTCCCTTTACAACATACAATCTAATCTATTATTATTATTTTGAAAATATTCTACTTTTGTGTTACCCGGTGGAGGAACTTACAAATGATTTAAATTTTTCATTATCTTAGAATGACTAGGATGCCAATTCACCCTTCTAATATTACTTGTTTAATTATTTCCTTTTCAGGAGATCAGGGATAATTTTCAATGATTTTCAAGTGCCTCCAGATAGTTTGATTTGATGTGTAATCCCTTTTGCCTTTTGAGAATCCACCTTGAAGAACACATACTCATTTTTATGTCTTTCTAAGTTGAGTGTTATCACATGGATTATGTCACATCAAGTAAACCATTTTCATTTTCATAATATCAGTTACCTCAAAAGTTATTTCCTTTATGCAAGGCTAAGGAGGAGATCTTTATTCATTTAATGGTGGTGATTCCATCCAATTCATCTCATCTGCACCATTTTCACTATAAATTCAGCTCCATTTCTTCATTAGTATACATCCCTTTCCATTCTTAAACATGAAAAGCTATTGTGAAGCTATTTATTAGTGCAATGATGAAGGTAGCACTAATAACTATCTGAAAGAGATATCATTACAAGATTTGAATCAAATATTCGATTTAACGAGCCCAAATGAGGTATTTTTAGGGATTTATTTGAGATTGCAGATCCATGGGTTGACAAAGGGCCCTTGACATATCGAGAGGTTCAGATTTCCCTCCTTTTAAGATTGATCACAATTAGTCATGTTTTCTTATCCTTTCAAATAATGTATTATCATCTCTTCCAATGGGAGCATAAAAAAACTACATAGGAACCGAAGAAATTATTCATTAAAAGGAGGCCTAGTGTGAAAGGGATGGTGAGTATGAGTGTCCCTTTTCTGCACAATGAATAATTTGTTTTGAAAGAGATTCCCCAAGAATCCTATGTAATTTATGGTGGGAATTCAATTGATATTGTTCCTACCATTTCTCGCAAAGTAGATGAATTGGAGCAACGACTCCTCTCTTTGGAAAAATCTCCAACAACACCGTGCCACCGCAACAACCTATAGTTTAAGCATCATTATCAAGAAGGAAGAAGGGGGAATCAAGATCTCAACCCCCAATTATCATTTTGGATGAGGAATAAGCAAGGCCTTCATCTCCTCAACATCCTAAGGCATCATTCTCTACCATTAAGAAAAGTGCTTTGGAAAGTCATCTTTCCAACCTTTCATTCATTCAAAGTAGTAAATTCCTTTGATGGAGAAAAATTATCAGTACCCTTGCATGTTCCCCTTCCAATAGAACATGCACCTTTCACAAGGAAAGATAAGGGTGAGTCCAATTCTAAGTATCATAGTCCACTACGTCCAAGGACCACAATACTTGCTCTTCCAGATGCTTCAAATGCACTTGTTCATTCTACTCCTTACAAAGAAAAAGTGAGGAAGGCATTTCCTACATGTGGTTTGGACCTTTTGGAATCGAGTATCTTCTCATTAGAATAAGATAGAGTTGAGGAATATCATGGATGGTCCTAGAATGATTGTTGACACATTGATGAATATGGGGATGTCTTGTACTTTGGCTGGGATAGTTGTGTTTTCTCAAAGAGCTCAAGGTTCACAATAATTTTTACCAAGGAAAAAAATTATGCTAAACAAAGTTCCCTCATTTGGAGAAGATATCGAAGTAGTAATAGACGATGATTTAATGTCCCTCTTCTCCTAATTTCCCCTTTTTTGATGTAATGTTAGAAAATGTATGTAACTTTTTCATGGAGTGGAGCCCCTATAAATCTTCATTTTTCTCTTTCATCAATACGAAAACTCAAATTGTTACATTTATACACATGCTTCATAATAGATTTAAAATTCTATCAAAGCAATAATAAAATTCTAGTGTATTGTATCAAATTACATTCATGCTTGAAAACAAAATTCAACATAATGTTCAACTTTTATGAAACAAGAGTACCAATTATAATAAAATGAAAGTTGTTTAAATAAAACAAGCCTAAGCTTTCTCATTGGTATTCATGGTTGTATCCTCATCTTCATCATCTTCCTCCTCCTTTGGCTTCCTTTCCATGTATGCATCATATCTTTGAAATAACTTCCTTACATCCTCTTCAGTTGGACCTGTGTGATGTTGGAATATCAGGGTCTTCCTATTCAATGCATCCCCACATTGATCCATTTTTTCTTATGTTCCCATGAATTTCCTTTCAATTTTACAATTATGTTCTCTATAGCCATTAGCCTCTTGATAACCTCATAAGAAAATTTTTCATCTCAGATGTATTTCTCAAAATAATTGATTAAGAAGTCACTTTTCAAGTCACCATAACTCTTTTTGTGTTTATCAAACACCATGCCTTCCAATTTCATATCTATGGTGTTAATGCCTTTTTCAACCCATTTATTTTCTATATCCATCTTTTCTCTAACTTGATTCAAAACTTCTATCCTAATTTTAGACAAATTTTCAATTACATATTTGGTTCCCATTTTATCTTATGACACAGTTCATTCCTTTTCAAGTAGATATTAATTAAGTTGATTAATATAGTTTACCTTGGGAAGGATTACTTCATAGTAGTAAAGCTCATTGTCACATTTTTCAATCAAATCATTTACTTTCTTGAGCTTGGTCTTGAGTTATTCGTACCTCTTTCTTTCTTTTTCAAATATATTCTTCCCTTTTTCAATTAATTTATCAACCCATTCATCAACAACCTTGATCTAATTAACAGCCTTTTGCATGATTCTAATAACTTTAGGAGTGATGGTAGAACCATCTTCTTGATCTTCACTTGATGGGCCTACTAATGTCTGTAAACATGATTTACAAGATTTAACCTAGTCTTTTAATTTCCTTTTTGATACTTAGTCCTCATCAAATTTATTTAAAAACCTTGGAATTCCTATGAAACTTCCTTCTTGAACGTTTATTTGGAAAGATTTTCCAATTGGATGTATTGGATGTCATAATCACTTGTTGTTATGTCATCCCTTGACTTTCACAGTGTGTGGGGTTGCAACCTCTAGGGTTCTAGATCCATATGGTTATACATGAGTCTTAGTAATAACTCTAGCCATTTTTGAAGTCTTCTTTGGCTTTGGGAAGGGTAAAGTTGTAATATCTATGACCTTTTCAGGTAAAACTTCCTCTTCTTCTTTTGAAATCAACCTTACCAACCAACCGATTATGAGATTATTCCCTACTTTTACCTCTTGTGATGTCTATTGGGAATCATTAGAGAAAACCACTAATTCTTGAGATGTTTCTTGAACAATTTGTGACAATGGTATTTCTTGTCATGCCTGGTCTACTCCCAATAATGAATCTATGGATTCATTTTACCTCTAGTTTCTTCTTTCCTAATCATGATCTTGGGATTGGATGATTGCTTCGAGTCATGTTGTTACTGGAGCATTCTCCTTATTTGTATCTTTAGCTTAGGTAGTATTGAATTCTATGGTTTTCTTTGGAATCTCTTACACTTTGGTGTTATTACTTTGGAAAATTCATCTCCTTTTGTGTTATTTGTCTCCTTTAAAGGTTGGTGTCTAGTGGAAACATTTCCATGAACTATTATGTTAATAACATTTTTCTCTATCAACTCTTTTTGTTGTTTCTCTCTGTGCTTTGAGATCTAATAATTGGTCCTTCACCCTTATCAATGATTTACACATTTTGACTGTCATTGGTTTCCACTTTTGCAATGGATTATTTTGTGTTTTCCACCATCATTTCTTCAGCAGAGTCTACATTATGAGGTGTCTCATTACTTTTTCTAACTTTTTTTTCTTTTTGAGGACCTTCTTTGGTTAGTGCAGTAGTATCCATAGGTGTTTCACTTGTAATCTTTTGAATCTTTGATCCATCTACATATGAATCAATCACCTCAAGATCCCTTCTCTTATGCTTCCTTTCATGATGGGTACCCATATCTCTCTCCAAAGGTTTTACTAATATACCTCTCTTTGCAAATCTCTCAAATCATTTGACCTCGGGGCCTTCACTTCCTTCATGCCTTATACCGGTTATGTTAGGTCCACTCCTTATATAAAATTCTCTCATTATCTTGGTTGAACTGGACACCTCTATTAATATTATTGTGGGGGTTCATTTTTAGCTACACTAGTTCCTTTAATCTATATTGGTAATGCAAAAGTAATGGGAGCATTTTGCATGGACTTTAAAAGCATTTCTTTTGTCTTCTACTTTAAAGTAGACATGGAAGTCCTAGTTTCACTAGCAGCAATAGTCCATTCATCAATGATACATGTGGTAGGTATTTTCATGGGAAGCTAAGGAGCCTTTCCTTCCAAAGGATATATTTTATCAAATACTTATCCCAAAAGGGGAAGATCTTCTTTCAAAACTCCCAAATTCCTAAATTCATTAAGTACCTTTGTGTTTTGTATGGATAAATCCATACCTTTTCCTTTCAGCCAAGTCAAAGTCCTTCTCATTATAATAGCAATTCTGTTAGATTGATTATTTTAATCTCTCTCTCTCTCCCTCATCCCATTTTATAAGAGCCATTGGTTGTCCTTAAAATTTTTGGTCAATATAGTATTGAATCATTATCTGTTGGTCATCCATAATCCCTGAGGTACTACAAAAATTTTAAAATCAATAATTTTCCTGAGAGTCATTCTTGAGAAATCTCTGAGCCTAACCTCCTCTTCATCTCTATAATTCATCCAATAATCCTCAAAGTGAGGTTCATGTTCAAAAGAATTTCCCAAGGCAGTGTTGATTACCCATATGATATCATAGTTAAATCTTGACTCAAATTTCTCCATGTCAAACCTTTCCATCTCCTCCTCCATCAATCTATCCATTATAATGGAGGGGCATGAGTATATTCCAATTTTAATAGGGAATTTTATATTTTTTTGTTCTTTCTAAAATCAACTTGTGAACTAGTGTTAGTTGTCTTGAAAGTTCACACAAGGCCATCTTATCATCTAAATATCTAGGCAACTTAAATGGTTTGACATCAAACCCACTGGTTCTAATGTAACTGAATAACCTATACTAGATAGAAAAAATAACCGTAATCCATTATTGTATTCCTTGATTCTTTTGATATTTTGTATTGTTCCCACTCAGGTTGAATAGGCATATCATAGGTGCAAAGAATGCATCATTTACCAATCTCACATTTCCTTTCCAATTTCTCAATTGCAATTGGGGGTAAATCTCATGAACTTTATTTTCTTTAAAACGTGCATGTGGTGAAAGGCCAAGAAAAATCCTATGGCATGCAATATTGTATATCAGGTATGTCATCATATAAAATTCAAGCTCCCCAATACCACCCATGCTTATTCTCATGGCCAAGCTAAAAGATGTGCATAAATTGAATCAACTATGAGTGTTGTGTTGGTTGGATATTTTGTCAAGCCAAAATTTGAGGTTCAACCATAGTAAATGGGATCAAATCCATCCTCAAAGACATGTGAGGATGCCTATTTATTAGTAATCTAAAACACAACAAAAATAATATATACAGTATTCACACTAATCTAACCATTGGGGTTGGGATAGAATCCCAAAATCCATATTCATAATAGGTGAAGATATTTCTCTTTCGAAATGAAATGGATCGGAAAGGAAATTATTATTATGGAAGAAACACAATGGAAAGGAAATGAGAGGAACGTATTTTCTTTCAAGTAAACACATAGCACGAAATAATCATACGAGCTTTAGATAACAAATGTAATGTTTGAAATGATTAGAACAATCAAGATGCTAAACAAAGAATATCTTAAGATTATGAACATAAGAACAATATCTTAAGAAAGATACATCTCACAACACAAAGTTTGCAAAATAGCATCAGCTCCTATTCCTCAAATGATTAAAAGAAAACACAAATTCTTTCTTCTTCACAATAGATCTCAATATTCCAAAAATCTCAACCTTTTGGAATGCATAAGTATACCCTATTTATAATAAAAGGAGTTGAGAGAAAATAGGATAAATCCGAGAAAATAGTATTTTTAATGAGATTCCTACTTTTCTTGACTCTCATGCAGAGACCAAGTCAAAATTTTCTTCCTATGTGACAAAACAAAAATGAAAAAGACATGTTGATTTCAAGATTGAAATGACATGCAACATTGTGCCTATTCTGTTTCATCATCTTTGTCTTCCTCCAACAAAGCCTGCTTGTCCCAAAATTCTTGGAATTTTTGGATTATACCCTGCATCTCATTTTCATCAGGTGCGGTGGAATGATCACTCAGAACTTCACATGTTTCGAGTATCGCTAGCATTTCCAGGAAGCTTTTTAGTCTCTTGTTGAGTTTCCTTAGGGTTTCCAAAGAATGTTCAATTTTCACAAACCTATCAATGATTTCTAGGCTGAATCCATAAGTTGGTTCATGTTGAATTGATTCTTGGATCTTCTTGTAAAGATCATCAACAAGCAGAATACCTGAGCTTTCACTCAACACCTTAGCGCAGATCTTGACTAGCTCTTCTTCTATGTCATTCGTGCCATCGACCAATTGATCTCTTGATTCCCTCAATTTGCTGCAAGCTTCATTGAGAATATTTATTCTGAATCTAATGGCTTTGGTTAGTTGAAAATGTTTTTCCCCATGTGGAATGATGCCTTCTTCAACCAAGATGCGGGATGGAACCTATTTCAGCGTTTGGAGAGCTTCAAAATTTAACTCTAGGTTCCTGACCTCTGCTAAAAATTCATCATCCATTTTCTCTCCATCCTTCTTTATATCCTCCAAGGATTTGTAGACTTCCACGGTGTCCTCGATGACTTATTTTCCTTACAGGAGCAACCTTTGGATCCATTCATCAACCATTCTCCCCTTCTCATTAATCTTCTTGATCATGGGTACCGATGAGAAATCGAACCTGATAGGAGTAGAGGATGATGGTGTTGACTCAGGAGGATTTGAGAGCTTGAGTAGTACTTTTGTCAACTATTGTACTTTCTCTTTTAACTCATCTCTATTTGCCTTAGTTTCCTTTAGCTTCTAGCACAACACATTCATGGCATCTTGTGCATCCTACCGTGCTCCCTCCATTTTTACTTTCCCTAGATCAACCCTTGTGATTTGATAATCTATGACCATTATATCATCCTTCGTTTTATCAGCCACAGGAGTAGCAATTTCAAAAAAATTATGCCCCGAGGCATCCACTAAAATCCTTGAAATTATTTTGGGTTTCTTGGCCGACTTGGTAGGAGTGACCTTGAAGGAACTGAAATCAAAGGCTGGTAATGGAACTACCACCTTCCTCTTCCTGAGTCCGATCTCGTTAACCATTGAGGTGTATTGGAAGAATTTTCCCCATTATAGGTGTTACGGTCACATCCTTAGGTGGAGGAAGGTTAGATCATGGAGTGTTGACCACTATAAGTGTAGTATCTATGAAAATGGACTCTAGGAATGAAGGCATAGAAGGAGGAGGAATATCCATGGTTAACAAAGGTTTGGTGGGGAGAGGTGAGAGGCTAGAGAAGATACTAGCCATGGCTGAGGAACATGGTGAAGAATCTGAGGCAAGGAAGGCTGAATGGGAGGAGGCAATGATTCTAAAATTAGAGTTTGAGAGATAAGAGGAAGACTTACCTCTGAGGAGTCTGTCAGTCAATAGAGTAATGGAAGGTTGAACAATCTCTTCTCCAAAAGGAGGATTTCATTATTTTAGTTGTGGAGGTGAATCAATAATCTCAATCGTTTTTGGGAGAGTGGCCATTGGTGTAGTTACTTGATCTTCTCCCTTTTTGAAAAACTTAACCTTTAATGTCCTCTTGGAAAGGTTCATATCTTTTCCTTTTTCCCTGGAGGGTGCCACTTCCAAAGTATCTAACTTTGAAAAACTCCCTATTTATAACTCATTCCCTAAGAAATGAGCCACACCTTAGTACGGGAAAGACTTTAAGCAAATATTTCTACAATAGAAGCTTTCTCAATGATGGACCAATAAATGGATAGGAATACATATTGGTCTTCATTCAACCCATCATACGAGGTGTCAAGGACACTCTCGTTATCCGCGGTGCCATTTGGTATGTCAGATAAATCTAACATCTAGATTTTTTCAATTCTCAACCTGGTATTGTCCTTTCTTTGGATGACAACTTCATCCCAAAGATCAACCCAAATATATTCTTTGTTAAGGACATGTCGATATAAATTCCCGTATGATTTAAGGAATCCTCAACAATCAAATCCATCTCTCGTGCTTCATGTGCTTCTTCAACTTGTCTGAAGCTTGTGCATGATGTTTTTAGCTTTAACCACTATCGAGCACGTGTACCTTTTGATGGAAATAGGGAAGGATATGAAATCCTTGTGTTTAGTTTGTTAGAATTTTTGGAAATCCAACAATTGTCTTACCAAATCCATTAGGATCAACTTATCACCTGGGAATCTGGGCAATCGGAAAGGATCACCTAGGTACATGACCACCCGAAGGTATGTGAACTTCTTGAACTACAAGAAGATACAACCCCATTTTGATACTTTGGCCCATGCCTCATAAGAGACTCTTCTCTTTCTTAAGTCTAGGGTTCAACATGTAGATGTTCTCATAAAAGAAGGCATCATTCACTCTTCTGAATTGATCCTCGGACCCCTTCATTATCAACTGAGGGAAATACCGATATATATGTTCGGTTGACTTACTTCCCTTCACGTCCAACCCTGGATAATTCCTCATACTAGCTTGCTGCATAGGTGACATATGATGACATATAAAACTTGCTAGTAGTCAAGACTGTCTTCATCTGGGAATCAATTTCATTACTTATAAGACTACTCTAATCAATCCCTTGTTCATTCTTCTTTATAAGGACCATGAATTGATACATCCACCCGTGAAAGTCTCTTGACTCGAGGAGACCAAATACTTAACTCAATAGGGTGATGATGTCACTAATTTCAAGGATGAAATCACTCCTGGGGACAAACTTGGGAAACCTAGAGACGGCTGGCTTGGCCTTGATAAAGAACTTTTATTCACATGCTTGATGCAATCTTCTTGATCTTTGTCCTAGGATTTCTATGTTGACTTAAGATCTACATCGACATATTCCTCAAAGTTGGGTAATCTTAAGAGGTCATCAAAGTAACCCCATCCAAATTCACTATGGTTTCTCCTGCTTGATTTTTCATTGAGTGGGAATCTGAGTCATAATTGGAAGCACATGCCAAAATGAACTCAAGGAATTAAGCAGACATTGGGAATCCTACTGCAAGAGGGAGGCCACTATTGGTTATTGACTTCATCTAGGGACTCTAAGAAGAATCCTTGGTTCTGTTCCAAAAGTCTTCCATGTCAATGTTACCAAGCTCTGTATCTCGGATGTCGTAATTGCAATCTATGTAGGAAGGGGATTCCATTTTCTGGTACTTGTATTTCATCTTTCCTGACCTGTCTGACTTATCCTTAGATGATCCAGGATCCGACATGAGAAGTCCTAAAGAAAGAATGCCTAGATAACTCCTGTTTGAATAATTAGACTTGGAAGCTTGTTGAGAAACCCCATAAACCCACCACACTAACCAGGATTTGAGACCTGTCGGACACTTCGTGAAACCCGACACATTGTAGAGTTTATTGAAAACTAGGTTGTGTCAGACACTTTGTGAAACTCGACACAAAGGCAGAAATCAAGAGATGTTGAGCACCCTATGGAACTCAACACTTTGCGAAAGTTGGAAGATGTAAAACAATCTAAGAAAGCCAACACAAGAAGAAGTTGAATGATTTTGATCACTTTGCAAAACCCGATACACTGTGGAAACCAAATAGTGTCAAACACCCTGTAAAACCTGAAACAAAGGCATTGGGTTTCTGGGATGTCAAAATAGGTAAAATCTCCTCCAATCTTGTAAGTTAGGTTTTATAGATTATTGTCAAAAATTACAAGAATATATCCATGGAATAAAATAAGAAAACACATAGGATGAGTTTTTAAAAAAGGGTTTTCATGAAAATTCAACAAAAAAGAAGAATACAACCCTAAACCCTAAACCCAAAGGTAAGAAAAAGAAAAGAGGAAAAATGTTGAAAGAACGCTTCAAAAACAAACCCAAAAATCACAAAATTATAAGAAGAGAAAAATACCTTCAAGAAATTCAAAAAATGATTGAAGATGGATCACGAAATCGATCGAGAAGTTCGATCGGGTTTGAAGGTTGAAAGAACATGTATGAAAAATGCACGCAAAGAAAATATGTCGTAGAAATGACGTGTAAAATCGAGTATTTATAAAGCCCTAGCATTTATTACACCTCCTCCGACACGTGTGCCAACTAACCGACAACTCGGCATTAATGCCATGTCATCATGCTCGACACTTCCGAAAACCTGAAACAAAGGTTTTCTTAACAAATCAGTTTTGGGAACCAACCGACATGAAGCATGTAAAAGACATGTCTAGATGCTATCGGGTTCTGAAAACCTGACGCAAAGGATCATTTTGGGTTTCGGGTTTCGGGAATCAAGCAGCATGTAACATGTTTTTTGTAAGGTATGTTCCGATGCTCTCGGGTTAGAAAAATTGATACAATGGCATGTAATTGAGTTTCGGGTTTGAAAGACACTCGATGTGAAGCATATAAAAGACATGTTTGCATTCGATGGAAACACAAAACCTGAAAATATCCTTCAAAGGGTATTTTTAGGAGGTTCGACAAAAATTTCTATGGTTATCGAATTTTATTTGGAATCACTAAAAATGAGATAACATGTTGCATAGCAAATACTTCCCTTCTTTTCTAAAATAACCCAAATGTATGGGCACATCCACTCCTTAAATTCACTAGCCATTTCTAGGCCAACCATTCTACTTAGCAACACAATTATGTCTTCTACATCCCCTAAAATTTTAGACCTAATCAATCTTGTAGGAATTATAGTAGTGACCTTATAAATTAATAACCATTTATTGTTTATGACCCTGGCATAATCCTTCTTTTTGGTTTCAAATTCCTTAAGATCTTATTCAATGTTCAAGGTTACTAGTGTTGTGATTCTTAGTAACCTAAGCATTACCCTGAAAGCTTTAGGTGTTAGAGTCAAAACTACCTTGCCACATCCATCAAAAACTTCCCTTTTCTTTGGATCATAATTTATAACAAAAATCCTTACTAGCTCGGGACAACGTATTGAGGGAGGTATTGCAACAACTAGGGAAATATTACTAGCCTCAATTGCTCTCACAAATTCCCTTTTATCTGGATTACTAAGTCTTTACAAAAAATCATTCAAATCGGCATTTACCAAGTTTATGTCCATGATTTTATCTAAGTGACTGGTGATACCGGATGTGACGTGAAAACCCAACTGTAATGGCTTCATTTTTCTATATGCTAACTTTATCCCTTTAATATTTTACAAATTGTGAATCAAACAATGAAAAATAAAAATGAAGTACAAGTCTTACCCATTTTTCATGTAAATTCCATGTAATTTTTCCCTACTTATTTGATTTCAAACTCTTTAACTCAATATTAACACTTCTCAATCAATTTTACTTTACTCATTTGTCAATTATCATAACTAGGAACCCAGATCTTCATTTGTAATAATAAATACTTGAAGTTTTTGAATGTTTCAAATAATTTTTCTTTCATTCGTGCAAAAATGCATTAACGGCAAAAGCCATAAATGTTTTACATCCTAATTGTCTATCTTGTTTTTTTCCATTTGAATATAGACCATCCACGTGGATAAATTTAATACTTCATGAGCTCAAGGAGTCTTTTTGCATTTTTCCACTATGTTTCGAATGTGCACAAGTTCACATTTGACCCGAGCACTTTCTTTTTGACTTTCACCGAGAGATTGACACGTGTCCAGATCTTATGGGTAGAAAAGTCATAGGACCTTTTGCATATTTGTCTATTTTCCCAACCTGGGTACAAAACTACTAAGTTGACCCAAAACCTCATCTCTTTGACTTTTTTTGAGAACATGACATGTGTCCTTGGCGGGCCTTAGAGATTTTATTGCACTTTACACTCCATTGGCTCATTTTCATAAAAATATATTATCATCTCAATTCCCCATTCCAATATTATTCCAACACATTAATTTTCAAGAGCAAGGTCAATTTTTCCTTTTTGCATCCTTTGACTTGAATATTCATCGGGCCTCGGGGCTAGGTTTGCACTTTGTAGTTATTATGTGAATAGTGTAACTTTACAAACTGAGCTCGTTGTAATGTAACCAATGGAAACATGCCACATATTTTTGGGTGGCGTAATGAACTATGATATTTGCAATGGTCCAAAGGATGATAAATATGGAAGATTTCTAAGGTTAAATATGATTAATAATCAATTTTTTCACAAGGATTTTCAGGGATGAAATGATTATCACACTTCTTGACCAAAAAAGATGATTTCATGACCTAGACATGGGATTTTTTTGTATTTCCATGATTCTATCGTTCGGGCTAATGTTCTTTAAACATTGAAAAACCAGTCAAAGAAAATTTTTGAAGACACACATTGGATAAAAGGGTGAGATCAAATTGAGCATATTAAAACATTCCCTTCATAAACTCTTAACAAAGGCATGAATTTATCTTTCAGACAAAGTTTCTCAAATTACCAAGGCTAACACTATTGATACAAGTTGTAGACACCTATAATTTAGCTTGAGCAATTTAAATACTTAAATTACACTAATTATACCCTTTCTCGCAAATTGACAACATATCATCAATATCACACATTTTCTCTGCTATCATTGTTAATTAATTACATTATGTTAGTTAATTAACTCTTCTATCTAAAAATGATGCCAATTAATGACCTTCGTTAATCATCTCCCCTTTCTATCTAGATTAATTAATTATTCTTAATTAATTAATTCTCTCTTCTATTTAATCAATAAATTGTCATTTATTTGATTAAAATCCTCTTATAACATAAATCATACTAACTATTCCTCTAAAAATCTTCTATAAGCTTGCACACCTATTAATTAATCACTTTGGTTAATTAATAAACCCCCTCAATCCCCATGAGTCACTAGAGGACAAACTAAACTCTCTTAAAGTAAACTCAACCACTTCTAAACCATGTTTATCCACAACTAACCTAACCTCTCTATTATCCCACATGTAAACGGATGTAGAGATTCTTTTATCCATTGGACTATATAAAGATTCCTCCTAAATTTCTTCTTACACATAAATGAGCATAGAGCCTATACTATAGCCATATTATCATCTTAGAGAATTATCCTTTTAGAGGATTTAGTTATCTTAATTTCTTGCATTCATCCATCCAAGCTTTGAAGTCATATGGAGATATGTCAAATGGTCTTGTAGTCATAGATTGACAAGACTCAATTCCTGAAAACCTTGGGATTCAAGCATACAATCAACCCTTTTTATTGCTAAGGATATAAATAGGTTCATTTCATTAGCATTCAATTATAGATAGAGGCTAATTTGTTTAACATGTTATTTAGAATCTTCATTTCATTTTCTAATGCAAATATGTTAGTAGATGAGCTTTTCTTAAGCTCTAAGCATGATGGTGCATAGATTTTAGTTTAGGATTTTATCTAGGATATTAGGTGTTAGTATTGATTTTATTTGCATAGCTAACTAATTATTTCACACATTTGGCACAACTAGTGGGACTTACTCCATTGTCCTTTGCCCTTAATTTCAATTTTTGTAATTATGTTTCAATTTTGGTTACTAACCCTCTTTTGCACATGTTGATCTAAATTGTTTTTCTTAACTTATTATTTTCATTTTGTATGTGTTAAGTATTCCTTGTAGGTATAAAGGATTTTAAGTGCTGTCAAAATTGGATATTGATGGGAAATTTTCAATATTTCTCGATATTTTCACGCTTAGAGCTTCATTTTTCAACATTCTACATGCTAATTTTGTCAATTTCTTAAAAATATTAAATTATTGAGCATGTAAGTTAGTGTTTGATAGTGATGATTCTTCTATTTACATATTAATGTTGTTTGTTTCTTTAAAATTGAATCTTGGTGAGAAAATTTCAAGATTTCTCGATGTTTTCATTTTTAGAGCTTACTTTTTCATCATTCTACATACTAGTTTTGTCAATTTCTTGAAAATGTTAAGTTTTTGATCATGAATTTTAATGTTTGATAGTATTGTGTCTTCTATTCATATATTAATTTGATGGTTTGTTGTAAAAATTGAATCTTGGTTGGAAAAAATTGACCATTTTGAAGATTAAGGGACGATTTTTTGACATTTTTTTGGTGCATACCCGTGAGCATAAGAGTATATGCGTAACCCATATTTCAAATGCCATAACGTTTTCTCCCAAACTGAAAATGAATCCATTTTTTTTGTTGGAAAGGTATTGAAGTGAAATATGCAATGAAAACATAAATTTGGGATTAATACTTACAAAAATTACAGGGTTTTCCTTTATTGTAAAACTAGTCATTTTCTAACATGTCTAATGTTTTGATGAATATTGTATTTTCATGCTTTACTTGATTTAGACCAAAGCTTGTGTATGTTATTCTCTTGCACCTTTTGGTGATATTG
This sequence comes from Taxus wallichiana var. yunnanensis, assembly GCA_018340775.1. Lineage (NCBI taxonomy): Eukaryota > Viridiplantae > Streptophyta > Pinopsida > Cupressales > Taxaceae > Taxus > Taxus wallichiana. The sequence continues at coordinate 287,090,160 of CM031242.1, read as the reverse complement.
AGAATCAAAAAAAACTTTTATCTCTATATTTTTAACATTTGGATTAACTTGGAAATTTTATTATTCATTTTTCTTAAGGGAATGAACCTTTTACAAAGAATTTTTTATGGTCCTTTGATTTGAAGTTTTCCATTTCTATCTAGTTGGGATAAATTTTTGTATACTCTTCTCTTGCACCTTAGGGTGATATTGAGAATAAAAATCAACTTTAGTCTTCATTTTCTAACATTTGGTTAATTGGAAACTTCATCTTTCATTTTTGGTTTAAGGGAACTAACATTTATCAAGATTTTTGTATGGTTAATTAATTGCAAAGCTTTCCTTTAATTTTTAGATGGATTATTTGTTGTGTATGATCTTCTCTTTCATCCTTGGATGATCTTGATGGTAAAAATCAACTCTTAATCCTCTTTTAAATAATGTGATTTGTTTGGAGAAATACTAATGCTTAAGTGCAAGACCTAAAAATTCTTTTCAAAGAAAGGAGTTCAAAACAAAATTTTCTAACTACACGTGTGTTGTAGGTTGCCAAACGGTGAATGACTAAACCAAATTAAGTCTAAAATATTAAAAAACACACCACATTCAAAACACTTGAGTAACAGGTTTGGATAAGGGTACGCCTCATCCACTTAAAACTAGGACATAACCCCTTTGCAATAAGCCTTAAGCTACAAAACTAGGGGTGGTCCTAGGAACCAAAAAGTAGTCCACGTAAAAGGGAACCTTGTGGAAAAAATGGGAAGTGCTCCACACACCTACTTGACTAGTATATATGTGAGATTTAGCATCAAAGTTATTTATATCATGACCCCAGTGAAAGTACATGATGGATGGATTTATTTCCCACGTGCTTGAAGGGGGTAAATAAAATTCAAGATAATCCTTGGGAAATCATGAAAAACTGAGATCTCTCTTAGATAAATTTTGACACCCAGTTGAGTGAACCACCTATGAAGCTATTTTTAACCAAGAGCCAAATTTGAAAATTTCAAACCCAATTTGAGTTGAGAGCCATTATTCATCACAAAACGTGTGAAGCATTACTTTTGCTTAGTTTTTCACTCACCCTAATGTAAGGTGAAACTCTCTTGAAGTGAGGCTAACATTTTTACCCCCAATTAATCTAGTTCCTTCACTTATTTTTGACACTTTCTTGATTAGCGGAAGAGTAATTACCCTTGTGTTGATAATTGGTATCCTTTTTTATCTTATTACCCAAGTTAAGATCATCATCATAGTTAGGATTGATTCATCACGTTGAATATCCTTTGATTTGTTATCTTGTTTATATCATGTCGCTAAAATTTTTGTATTTGCGTCTTGTTTCTTTTAATCTTGAAATCAACTTGTGAACTAGTGTTAGTTGTCTTGAAAGTTCACACAAGGCCATCTTATCATCTAAATATCTAGGCAACTTAAATGGTTTGACATCAAACCCACTGGCTCTAATGTAATTGAATAACCTATACTAGATAAAGAAATAACCATAATCCATTATTGTATTCCTTGATTCTTTTGATATTCTGTATTGTTCCCACTCAGGTTTGAATAGGCATATCACAGGTGCAAAGAATGCATCATTTACCAATCTCACATTTCCTTTCCAATTTCTCAATTGCAATTGGGGTAAATCTCATGAACTTTATTTTCTTTAAAACGTGCATGTGGTGAAAGGCCAGAAAAATCCTATGGCATGCAATATTATATATTAGGTATGTCATCATATAAAATTCAAGCTCCCCACTACCACCCATGCTTATTCTCATGGCCAGTGCTAAAAGATGTGCATAAATTGAATCAACTATGAGTGTTGTGTTGGTTGGATATTTTGTCAAGACAAAATTTGAGGTTCAACCATAGTAAATGGGATCAAATCCATCCTCAAAGACATGTGAGGATGCCTATTTATTAGTAATCTAAAACACACAAAAAATAATATATACATTATTCACATTAATCTAACCATTGGGGTTGGGATAGAATCCCAAAATCCATATTCATAATAGGTGAAGATATTTCTCTTTCAAAATGAAATGGATCGAAAGGAAATTATTATTATGGAAGAAACATAATGGAAAGGAAATGAGAAGAAGGTATTTTTTTGGAGTAAACACATAACCAGAAATAATCATATGAGCTTTAAATAACAAATGTAATGTTTGAAATGATTAGAACAATCAAGATGCTAAACAAAGAATATCTTATGATTATGAACATAAGAACAATATCTTAAGAAATATACATCTCACAACACAAAATTTGTAAAATAGCATCAGCTCTTACTCCTCAAATGATTAAAAGAAAACACAAAGTCTTTCTTCTTCACAATAGATATAAATATTCCAAAAATCTCAACCTTTTGGAATGCATAAGTATCGCCTATTTATAATAAAAGGAGTTGAGAGAAAATAGGATAAATCCTAGAAAATAGTATTTTTAATGAGATTCCTACTTTTCTTGACTCTCATGCAGGAGACCAAGTCAAAATTTGCTTCCTATGTGACAAAACTAAATGAAAAATAAATGTTGATTTCAAGATTGAAATGACATGCAACATTGTGCCTATTCTGTTTCATCATCTTTGTCTTCCTCCAACAAAGTCTGCTTGTCCCAAAATTCTTGGAATTTTTGGATTATACCCTTCATCTCATTTTCATCAGGTGCGGTGGAATGATCACTCAGAACTTCTCATGTTTCCTGGCTATCGCTAGCATTTCCAGGAATCTTTTTCAGTCTCTAGTTGAGTTTCCTTAGGGTTTCCAAAGAATGTTCAATTTTCACAAACCTATCAATGATTTCTAGGCCGAATCCATAAGTTGGTTCATGTTGAATTGATTCCTGGATCTACTTGTAAAGATCATCAACAAGCAAAATACCCGAGCTTTCACTCAACACCTTAGCGAAGATCTTGACTAGCTCTTCTTCTATGTCATTCGTGCCATCGACCAATTGATCTCTTGATTCCCTCAATTTGCTGCAAGCTTCATTGAGAATATTTATTCTGAATCTAATGGCTTTGGTTAGTTGAAAATGTTTTCCCCATGTGGAATGATGCCTTCTTCGACCAAGATGCGGGATGGAACCTATTTCAGCGTTTGGAGAGCTTCAAAATTTAACTCTTTGTTCACGACCTCTACTGAAAAATCATCATCCATTTTCTCTCCATCCTTCTTTATATCCTCCAAGGATTTGTAGACTTCCATGGTTTCCACGATGACTTATTTTCCTTGCAGGAGCAGTGTTGGATCCATTCATCAACCATTCTCCCCTTCTCATTAATCTTCTTAATCATGGGTACCGATGAGAAATCGAACCTGATAGGAGTAGAGGATGATGGTGTTGACTCAGGAGGATTTGAGAGCTTGAGTATTACTTTTGTCAACTATTGTACTTTCTCTTTTAACTCATCTCTGTTTGCCTCAGTTTCCTTTAGCTTCTGGCAGAACACATTCATGGCATCTTGTGCATCCTATTGTGCTCCTCCATTCTTACTTTCCCTAGATGAACCCTTGTGATTTGATAATCTATGACCATTATATCATCCTTAATTTTATCAGCCACAAGAGTAGCAATTTCAAAAAAATTATGCCCCGAGGCATCCACTAAAATCCTTGAAATTATTTTGGGTTTCTTGGCCGACTTGGTAGGAGTGACCTTGAAGGAACTGAAATCAAAGGCTGGTAATGGAACTACCACCTTCCTCTTCCTCGGATTCTGATCTATTAACCATTGAGGTGTATTGGAAGAATTTGCTCCCATTATAGGTGTTACGGTCACATCCTTAGGTGGAGGAAGGTTAGATCATGGAGTGTTGACCACTATAAGTGTAGTATCTCGTGGAAAATGGACTCTAGGAATGAAGGCATAGAAGAAGGAGGCATATCCATGGTTAACTAAGGTCTAGTGGGGAGAGGTGAGAGGCCAGAGAAGATACTAGCCATGGCTGAGGAACTTGGTGAAGAATCTGAGGCAAGGAAGGCTGAATGGGAGGAGGCAATGATTCTAAAATTAGAGTTTGAGAGATAAGAGGAAGACTTACCTCGAGGAGCCGTCACCAATAGAGTAATGGAAGGTTGAACAAGCTCTTCTCCAAAAGGAGGATTTCATTATTTTAGTTGTGGAGGTGAATCAATAATCTCAAATGTTTTTGGGAGAGTGGCCATTGGTGTAGTTACTTGATCTTCTCCCCTTTTGAAAAACTTAACCTTTATTGTCCTCTTGGAAAGGTTCATATCTTTTTCCTTTTTTCCCTTGGAGGGTCCCACTTCCAAAGTATCTAACTTTGAAAAATCCCTATTTATAACTCATTCCCTAAGAAATGAGCCACACCTTAAGTACGGGCAATAATTTAAGCAAATATTTCTACAATAGAAGCTTTCTCAATGATGGGCCAATAAATGGATAGGAATACATATTGGTCTTCATTCAACCCATCATACGAGGTGTCAAGGACACTCTCGTTATCCATGGTGCCATTTGGTATGTCAGATAAATCTAACATCTAGATTTTTTCAATTCTCAACCTGGTATTGTCCTTTATTTGGATGACAACTTCATCCCAAAGATCAACCCAAATATATTCTTTGTTAGGGACATGTCGATATAAATTCCTGTATGATTTAAGGACTCCTCAACAATCAAATCCATCTCTGTGCTTCATGTGCTTCTTCAACTTGTCCTGAAGCTTGTGCATGATGTTTTTAGCTTTAACCACTATCGAGCACGTGTACCTTTTGATGGAAATAGGGAAGGATATGAAATCCTTGTGTTTAGTTTGTTAGAATTTGTGGAAATCCAACAATTGTCTTACCAAATCCATTAGGATCAACTTATCACCTGGGAATCTGGGCAATCGGAAAGGATCACCTAGGTACATGACTACCCGAAGGTATGTGAACTTCTTGAACTACAAGAAGATACAACCCCATTTTGATACTTTGGCCCATGCCTCATCAGAGACTCTTCTCTTTCTTAAGTCAGGGTTCAACATGTAGATGTTCTCATAAAAGAAGGCATCATTCACTCTTCTGAATTGATCCTCGGACCCCTTCATTGTCAATTAAGGGAAATACCGATATATATGTTCGGTTGACTTACTTCCCTTCACGTCCAACCCTGGATAATTCCTCATACCAGCTACTGCATAGGTGACATATGATGACATATAAAACTTGCTAGTAATCAAGACTGTCTTCATATGGGAATCAATTTCATTACTTATAAGATTACTCTAATCAATCCCTTGTTCATTATTCTTTATAAGGACCATGAATTGATACATCCACCCGTGAAATTCTCTTGACTCGAGGAGATCAAATACTTAACTCAATAGGGTGATGATGTCACTAATTTCAAGGATGAAATCACTCCTCACGACAAACTTGGGATACCGAGAGACCGCGGCTTGGCCTTGATCAAGAACTTTTTATTCACATGCTTGATGCAATCTTCTTGATCTTTGTCCTAGGATTTCTATGTTGACTTAAGATCTACATCGACATATTCCTCAAAATTGGGTAATCTTAAGAGGTCATCAAAGTAACCCCCATCCGAATTCACTATGGTTTATTACGCTTGATTTTTCACCGAGTGGGAATCGAGTCATAATTGGAAGCACATGCCAAAATGAACTCAAGGCATTAAGTAGACATTGGGAATCCTACTGTGAGAGGGAGGCCACTATTGGTTATTGACTTCATCTAAGGACTCTAAGAAGAATCCTTGGTTCTGTTCCATAAGTCTTCCATGTCAATGGTATCAAGCTCTGTATCTCGGATGTCGTAATTGCAATCTATATAGGAAGGGGATTCCATTTTCCGGTACTTGTATTTCATCTTTCCTGACCTATCTGACTTATCCTTAGATGATCCAGGATCTGACATGAGAAGTCCTAAAGAAAGAATGCCTAGATAACTCCTGTTTGAATAATTAGAGTTGGAAGCTTGTTGAGAAACCCCACAAACCCACCACACTAACCGGTATTTGAGACCTGTCGGACACTTCGTGAAACCTGACACATTGTAGAGTTTATTGAAAACCAAGTTGTGTCGGACACTTCGTGAAACTCGACACAAAGGTAGAAATCAAGAGATGTTGAGCACCTATGGAACTCAACACTTTGCGAAAGTTGGAAGATGTCAAACAATCTGAGAAACCCGACACAAGAAGAAGTTGGATGATGTTGAGCACTTTGCAAAACCCGATACACTGTGGAAACCAAATAGTGTCAAACACCCTGTAAAACCTGAAACAAAGGCATTGGGTTTCTGGGATGTCAAAATAGGTAAAATTTCCTCCAAGCTTGTAAGTTAGGTTTTATAGATTATTCTCAAAAATTACAAGAATATATCCATGGAAGAAAATAAGAAAACACCTAGGATGAGTTTTTAAACAAGGGGTTTCATGGAAATTCAACAAAAAGAAGAAAACAACCCTAAACCCTAAACCCAAAGGTAAGAAAAAGAAAAGAGGAAAAATGCTGAAAGAACGCTTCAAAAACAAACCCAAAGATCACAAAATGATAAGAAGAGAAAAATACCTTCAAGAAATTCAAAAATGATTGAAGATGGATCACGAAATCGATCGAGAAGTTCAGTCGGGTTTGAAGGTTGAAGGAGCATGTATGAAAAATCCACGCAGCAAAATATGTCAGGTAGAAATGACATGTAAAATCAGAGTATTTATAAAGCCCTAGCATTTATTACACCTCCTCCGACATGTGTGCCAACTAACCGACAACTCGACATTAATGCCATGTCATCATGCTCGACACTTCTAAAAACCTGAAACAAAGGTTTTCTTAACAAATCAGGTTTTGGGAACCAACCAACATGAAGCATGTAAAAGACATGTCTAGATGCTATCGAGTTTCAAAACCTGACGCAAAGGATCATTTTGGGTTTCGGGTTTCGGGAATCAAGCAGCATGTAACATGTTTTTTGTAAGGTATGTTCCGATGCTCTCGGGTTCTGAAAACCTGATACACTGGCATGTAATTGGGTTTCGGGTTTGAAAGACACTCGACATGAAGCATATAAAAGACATGTTTGCATTCGATGGAAACCTGAAAACCTGAAAATATCCTTCAAAGGGTATTTTTAGGAGGTTCGACAAAAATTTCTATGGTTATCTGAATTTTAGGAATCACTAAAAATGAGATAACATGTTGCATAGAAAATACTTCCCTTCTTTTCTAAAATAACCCAGATGTATGGGCACATCCACTCCTTAAATTCACTAGCCATTTCTAGGCCAACCATTCTACTTAACAACACAATTAGGTCTTCTACATCCCCTACAATTTTAGACCTAATCAATCTTGTAGGAATTATAGTAGTGACCTTATAAATTAATAACCATTTATTGTTTATGACCGGCATAATCCTTCTTTTGGTTTCAAATTCCTTAAGATCTGATTCAATGGTCAAGGTTACTAGTGTTTTGATTCTTGGTAACCTAAGCATTTACCGAAAGCTTTAGGTGTTAGAGTCAAAACTACCTTGCCACATCCATCAAAAACTTCCCTTTTCTTTGGATCATAATTTATAACAAAAATCCTTACTAGCTCGGGACAACGTCTTGGAGGAGGTATTGCAACAACTAGGGAAATATTACTATCCTCAATTGCTCTCACAAATTCCCTTTTATCGGATTACTAAGTCTTTACAAAAATCATTCAAATCGGCATTTACCAAGTTTTTGGCCATGATTTTATCTAAGTTAATGATGATACCAGATGTGACGTGAAAACCCAACTGTAATGGCTTCATTTTTCTATATGTTAACCTTATTCCTTTAATCTTTTACAAATTATGAATCAAACAATGAAAAATAAAAATGAAGTACAAGTCTTACCCATTTTTCATGTAAATTCCATGCAATTTTCCCCTACTTCTTTGATTCCAAACTCTTGAGCTCAATATCAACACTTCTCAATCAATTTTACTTTACTCATTTGTGAATTATCATAACTAGGGAACCCAGATCTTCATATGCAATAATAAATACTTGAAGTGTTTGAATGTTTCAAATAATTTTTCTTTCATTCGTGCAAAAATGCATTAACGGCAAAAGCCATAAATGTTTTACATCCTAATTGTCTATCTTGTTTTTTTCCATTTGAATATAGACCATCCACGTGGATAAATTTAATACTTCATGAGCTCAAGGAGTCCTTTTGCATTTTTCCACTATGTTTCGAATGTGCACAAGTTCACACATTTGACCCGAGCACTTTATTTTTGACTTTCACTGAGAGATTGACACGTGTCTAGATCTTATGGGTAGAAAAGTCATAGGACCTTTTTGCATATTTGTCTATTTTCCCAACTGGGTACAAAACTACTAAGTTGACCCAAAACCCCATCTCTTTGACTTTTGTTGAGAACATGACATGTGTCCTTAGCGGGCCTTAGAGATTTTATTTCACTTTGCACTCCATCGGCTCATTTTAATAAAAATATATTATCATCTCGATTCCCCATTCCAATATTATTCCAACACATTAATTTTCAAGAGCGGGGTCAATTTTTCCTTTTTGCATCCTTTGACTTGAATATTCATCGCGCCTCGGGGCTAGCTTTGCACTTTGTAGTTATTTTGTGAATAGTGTAACTTTACAAAGTGAGCTCGTTGTAATGTAACCAATGGAAACATGCCACATATTTTTTGGGTGGCGTAATGAACTATGATATTTGCAATGGTCCAAAGGATGATAAATATGGAAGATTTCCAAGGTTAAACCTGATTAATAATCAATTTTTTTACAAGGATTTTTCAAGGAAGACATGATTATCACACTTCTTGACCGAAAAGAGGATTTCATGACCTAGACATGGGATTTTTTTGTATTTCCATGATTCTATCATTCGGGCTAATGTTCTTTAAACATTGAAAAACCAGTCAAATCAAGTTTTTGAAGACACACACTAGATAAAAGGGTGAGATCAAACTGAGCACATTAAAACATTCCCTTCATAAACTCTTAACAAAGGCATGAATTTATCTTTTCAAACAAAGTTTCTCAAATGACCAAGGCTAACACTACTCGATACAAGTTGTAGACACCTATAATTTAGCTTGAGTAATTTAAATACTTAAATTACACTAATTATACTCTTTCTCATAAATTGACAACATATCATCAATATCACACATTTTCTCTGCTATCATTTTTAATTAATTACATTATGTTAGTTAATTAACTCTTCTATCTAAAAATGATGCCAATTAATGACCTTCTGTTAATAAGCTCCCCTTTCTATCTAGATTAATTAATTATTCTTAATTAATTAATTCTCTCTTCTATTTAATCAATAAATCTTCATTTATTTGATTAAAATCCTCTTATAACATAAATCATAGTAACTATTCCTCTAAAAATCTTCTATAAGCTTGCACACTTATTAATTAATCATTTTGTTTAATTAATAACCCCCTCAATCCCCATGAGTCACTAGAGGACAAAATAAACTCTCTTAAAGGAAACTCAACCACTTCTAAACCATGTTTATCCACAACTAACCTAACCTCTCTATTATCCCACATGTAAACGGATGTAGAGATTCTTTTATCCATTGGACTATATAAAGATTCCTCCTAAATTTCTTCTTACACATAAATGAGCATAGAGCCTATACTATAGCCATATTATCATCTTAGAGAATTATCCTTTTAGAGGATTTAGTTATCTTAATTTCTTGCATTCATCCATCCAAGCTTTGAAGTCATATGGAGATATGTCAAATGGTCTTGTAGTCATAGATTGACAAGACTCAATTCCTGAAAACCTTAGGATTCAAGCATACAATCAACCCTTTTTATTGCTAAGGATATAAATAGGTTCATTTCATTAGCATTCAATCATAGATAGAGGCTAATTTGTTTAACATGTTATTTAGAATCTTCATTTCATTTTCTAATGCAAATATGTTAGTAGATGAGCTTTTCTTAAGCTCTAAGCATGATGGTGCATAGATTTTAGTTTAGGATTTTATTTAGGATATTAGGTGTTAGTATTGATTTTATTTGCATAGCTAACTAATTATTTCACACATTTGGCACAACTAGTGGGACTTAATCCATTGTCCTTTGCCCTTAATTGCAATTTTTTGTAATTATGTTTCAATTTTGGTTACTAACCCTCTTTTGCACATGTTGATCTAAATTATTTTTCTTAACTTATTATTTTCATTTTGTATGTCTTAAGTATTCCTTGTAGGTATAAGGGATTTTAAGTGCTGTCAAAATTGGATATTGATGGGAAATTTTCAATATTTCTCTATGTTTTCACGCTTAGAGCTTCATTTTTCAACATTCTACATGCTAATTTTGTCAATTTCTTAAAAATATTAAATTATTGAGCATGCAAGTTAGTGTTTTATAGTGATGATTCTTCTATTTACATATTAATGTTTTTGTTTTTATAAAAATTGAATCTTGGTGAGAAAATTTCAAGATTTCTCAATGTTTTCATTTTTAGAGCTTACTTTTTCATCATTCTACATACTAGTTTTGTCAATTTCTTGAAAATGTTAAGTTTTGATCATGAATGTTAATGTTTGATAGTATTGTGTCTTCTATTCATATATTAATTTGATGGTTTGTTGTAAAAATTTAATCTTGGTTGGAAAACATTGACCATTTTGAAGATTAAGGTAAGATTTTTGACATTTTTTTGTGCATACCTGTGAGCATAAGAGTATATGCGTAACCCATATTTCTAATGCCATAACATTTTCTCCCAAACTGAAAATGAATCCATTTTTTACGTTGGATAGGTATTGAAGTGAAATATGCAATGAAAACATAAATTTGGGATTAATACTTACAAAAATTACGGGGTTTTCCTTTATTGTAAAACTAATAATTTTCTAACATGTCTAATGTTTTGATGAATATTGTATTTTCATGCTTTACTTGATTTAGACCAAAGCTTGTGTATGTTATTCTCTTGCACATTTTGGTGATATTGAGAATCAAAAAAAACTTTTATCTCTATATTTTTAACATTTGGATTAATTTGGAAATTTTATTATTCATTTTTCTTAAGGGAATGAACCTTTTACAAAGAATTTTTTTATGTCCTTTGATTTGATGTTTTCCATTTCTATCTAGTTGGGATAAAGTTTTTGTATACTCTTATCTTGCACCTTAGGGTGATATTGAGAATAAAAATCAACTTTAGTCTTCATTTTCTAACATTTGGTTAATTGGAAACTTCATCTTTCATTTTTGGTTTAAGGGAACGAACATTTATCAAGATTTTTGTATGGTTAATTAATTGCAAAGATTTCCTTTAATTTTTAGATGGATTATTTGTTGTGTATGATGTTCTCTTTCATACTTGGATGATCTTGATGGTAAAAATCAACTCTTAATCCTCTTTTAAATAATGTGATTTGTTTGGAGAAATACTAATGCTTAAGTGCAAGACCTAAAAATTCTTTTCAAAGAAAGGAGTTCAAAACAAACTTTTCTAACTACACGTGTGTTGTAGGTTTCCAAACGGTGAATGACTAAACCAAATTAAGCCTAAAATATTAAAAAACACACCAAATTCAAAACACTTGAGTAACGAGGTTTGGATAAGGGTACGCCTCATCCACTTAAAACTAGGACATAACCCCTTTGCAATAAGCCTTAAGCTACAAAACTAGGGGTGGTCTTAGGAACCAAAAAGTAGTCCACGTAAAAGGGAACCTTGTGGAAAAAATGGGAAGTGCTCCACACACCTACTTGACTAGTATATATGTGAGATTTAGCATCAAAGTTATTTATATCATGACCCCAGTGAAAGTACATGATGGATGGATTTATTTCCCCCGTGCTTGAAGGGGGTAAATTAAAGTCAAGATAATCCTTGGGAAATCATGGAAAACTGAGATCTCTCTTAGATAAATTTTGACACCCAGTTGAGTGAACCACCTATGAAGCTATTTTTAACCAAGAGCCAACTTTGAAAATTTCAAAACCAATTTGAGTTGAGAGCCATTATTCATCAAAAAAACGTGTGAAGCATTACTTTTGCTTAGTTTTTCACTCACCCTAATGTAAGGTGAAACTCTCTCGAAGTGAGGCTAACATTTTTACCCCCAATTAATCTAGTTCCTTCACTTATTTTGACACTTTCTTGATTAGCAAAAGAGTAATTACCCTTGTGTTGATAATTGGTATCCTTTTTATCTTATTACCCAAGTTAAGATCGTCATCATAGTTAGGATTGATTCATCACGTTGAATATCCTTTGATTTGTTATCTTGTTTATATCATGTCGCTAAAATTTTTGTATTTGCGTCTTGTTTCTTTTAAACTTGACATAAATATCTATATTGTGATGTTATGTTATATACACTTCAATTCCTAGGTATACTTGTTGGTTTAGTTTTATTTCAATTACTACCTCAATTTTTAAAAGTGTTAAGTGTTACCACTTATGCATGTTATATCAATATCATCTTGATATTAATACCTTACATTCTCATAAATTTTGGTTAATGTATCTTTTTGGAATTCTGTGTCACTCACAATCATAATGGACACTTTTTGGGATATAGGTCTTGATTGGATTCAAGATCACTTTTAGTATACTTTATTTGGGGATCACATTAACTTCTTGTTATTACTTATGCCTTGTTCATTTATTTGAACTTGACATAAGTGTTGAAATTTTGTTAATCATTTTGAAACACCAACTACCATTTGGAAATAGACTTAGTAAGGACATTATTTGAGTGATTGGTTTTGGAACTAAACACTGTGTGAATTGTATCTTGCTTGTCACTTTTGACTTACTCTTTTGAGATAATCACTTTGACACATTTATCCTTTGACATTCATTTCTCTTGAAACTATTGACATTTTATCAACATTTTTATATTTTCACATAGGTTTGATCAACACTTTTGAACAAATTCAAAACACCTTAGTGAAAAATCTCACTCATCATGGCCCCTAAAACAAGATTGGGAGCCAAAAGGAAAGCATTTGAAATGAAGCAAGCAAAAACATGGGAAACCTCAAACCAACAAGGGTCAAATACCTTTATTGGTCATGATCTCAGACCTCTATTCTCCACAGAGAAATAAGTGGAGGAGATGGTAGATCATAGTGGTGATGATTTAAGGTCACCATGTATGGAGTTTGATTTTAACCCTACCTTATTAGATGAATTCCTTTTTAGAAACAAAGATCAGGTACTAGAGAGAGTGGTGGAATTAGGAGCTAGAATTCCTATAAAACATGAGACAATCCCACCTATGAATGAAGCTAATGAGGAAGAAAAACCTCTCATTAACATGGAAGACATCCTAACACATGGACACGCTTCCACATCCAATGTAGGAAATGATAATATGGTGGGTTATAAAATTCCCTTCATCAAGATGCCATGTAGAGTTAGACTAGAACATGAAAACATGGAACAACCTCCACATAATGAAGAGGAAGAAGAACCTAATGAAGAAGAAGTCACTATTCAACAACAAATCCAAAACCTTAATCAACAATTAGCCTTACTAACATCTCATGTACAGAAGGAAACAAAAAAATATGTACATAAGGAGAAGCCTAAGGTCAAAAGTAGTGAAATTCACATAGAAAACCAAGAAGGTGAAACATCAAAGAATAGTCATGTATACATGCCACCTTCTCCTATGAAGGAAAAATTACTTACACAAGAAATACAATCCATGAAAGTAACACTTATAAGCCTTCAAGAAAACAATGGAGGACATAGTAAGAGATATCACTATGTCCCCATCCATTTGAAAAAACTATGTTGCTTCAACCTTTTCCCAAGAAATTTGACATGCCAAAGTTTGAAAAATATAGAGGGAAAGGAAACCCATACGATCATGTGAAATATTTCTACATGACATGCCAAGAAGTGGCATATAGTGACAATTACCTCCTATGACTATTTCCAAAAATCATAGGAGGCCAAGCCTTAGAATGGTTTACTCGCATACCTCATGGATCCGTATTCACATGGCCCAAATTGGTAGAGAGGTTCATTTGAAATTTCTCATACAACATAGAAAGTGACATAACTATGGCAGACTTGTGTAATACTAAACAACATCCTAATGAAACATTCACAATATTCTTACAAATATGGCGAGGAATAACCATTCGTTTCCCTTGCATGTTTCATGAAAAACATGTTGTGAGTATATTTTTACCTAATATAAACCCGGACATCACTTTTCATTTACAAATGCCATGTTTTCGTACCTTTGAAGAGGTAATTGAAAATTGCATACAAATAGAAAAATCCCTCATTGAAAAAGGAACAATCAAATCTCCTTCTAAAAATAATTAAAATTCCAAACCAACAAAAAGGCAAAATATCTTTAACAAAAACAAGAACGTGGTGGGAGATGGAATCATTGATTCCAAACAAATACAAACAATTCAAGTTGGTCAACCTTTTAAACTGACCAAAGGACCTATTCAACCACTACCTAAGCGTAGAATGTTCACTCCTATTAATGAGTATTTTTATGCCATATTGAAGCAATTGGATGCATTCTACATGGTGACTTAGCCTACAATGTAATGTTTTGTTGAAAATTCTCGTAAACCATTATGGTATAAAGATCATGAATATTGTGATTTTCATCATGTAAAGGGACACAAAATAGATAAGTTCCTATGACTTCACCACTACATCCAAGATCTCATTGACAATGGAGAGATATAAGTTGACACCTTAGATAGAAATAAAATGTCAAATGAAACTATGGGGATATTCAAAGAACCATTCCCTAAACATGGAAAATCATATGAGAAAAATTTGAATCAAGGAGAGTCAACCCAAAGCTACAAATTTGAAAACTATCGATACACAAAAAGTTATAATAATCATTATGAATCACTCATTGGATGTGTGCACTCTTCTAACAAGCATGTGAATACCATTAGGATCAAGGGAAATGATTGCATTGCGGTAACAAGGCATGCCCATCTCATGATCCTAGAACCCTCTCCGTCAACCCTTCAATATGGTCAATACAACATTTTAGAACAACTTGAGAAGTCATCTACCAAGATTTCAATCTTGGATCTTCTTAAGATATCAAATGTACATAAGGACATCTTATACAAAACTCTCTAGGGCTCAGGAGTGCCAATGGAAGTAGACCCTTCACATTTACATGTTTCGGTGGAAAATATTACACTAACTGAGAACATCTCCTTTAACCAAAAATAAATCCCAAATGAAGATCACACACATAATATTCCCTTGTATATAAAGGTATTTTTTACTCACCGAAAGATACAAAGGGTGCATGTGGACAATGGGTCAGGATTGAATATATTCACATTGAAACTAATCAAATAACTAGGACATACAGAGGAATATCTATAGTTCCATATTATTACCATAACTTCTCATGAAAATGTAGAGTGGGATTCAGCTGGAACAATCACATTATTGATGGAAGTAGGAAAAATTGTCACCACATGAAGTTTCACATCCTAGATTTTGAAATTCCTTATAATATGATTCTTGGCTGCCCATGGATTCATGCCATGTAAGCTATACCATCAGCATTCCATCAACCCATTAATTTAAAATGTAAGGGACATTGTTATGATACAAGGAGATCTGAGAACCTTTCGCTCATTGCATAGATCTCAATCACTTTACTCGTAAAGGTACATATGTGTGTCCCTCCATTGATATAGTTGTTCCCCTTCAATTAGAAGCTATTAAGTCACAATTTGATTCAAATTACCTTAGCACTTGTGCTTGAGAAGATTTTACATCTACTTCTCCTTTTGATTCATGGGAGATGAAAATTTTGGAGTATGGTTGTGGAGAATACAATGTGCAACAATATATCCTAGTTTCAGACCTATCTTTGTCACCTAAAACAAGAGGTTGACCCAACTATCATTTCAAATGGCCTTAAGATGAAAAAAATATTAGGACATTCTTACTAGGGGGATTACTTTGGAAAAGAAATTTCGAACCCACTTACAACTTGGGTCTTGGAGGACACTCAACCAACCTAATACAAAATCTATGAGTATGAAAATTATAGATGAATGATGTATTCTATGGGCTACAAGGGCCTAGGATGTGGAAAGAATGAACAAGGACCAAGAGACCTAGTTCCACTTCCACATTTCAATATAGAAAGATATGGTATCGAATTCAACCCTATGGATCACACCCCAATGATCAAGATGCTACCTATTCTGAGTGTGAGGATAGCTCTAATTATTTAGACAATGACACAAATTCCCACTATAGCCAATATGAGGATATTTCCTCCACAAACCTTTTCATGGATACCGTTTTCCTTACCTTAACCTCCAATGAGTCTAAAATTGACCTTGTCTACCCTTCCCTTCTCGACTAGGATCAACATCACATGTCATTGGACATTTTTGAGAATGATGAGGCCATTAAATTTTTATGGGCATACAAGATACAATTCCAATTGGGTACCATAATAAAGGTTTCTACATTGACTTAGATATTTGTGCCTATTTAGAGTAAGTGAGCTGCGTGGTTATCAAAAATTAAGAAAAAGTGATGGAAAAAGTTCCAATGAAAATCCTTAGCAAAAGCAAAAGTCCAAGTCAAACATTGAAAACCTCTTTGAGGTGCTAGATGACAAACAAGTAAAAATATCATTTAATTAAGTGACATGCTAAGGGTGAAAATATCATAGATAGGCCCTTGGAAGAAGATCTTAACATTCTTCCCAATCCTATGCATATGGAGGATATGTAAAAAAATTTAGAAGAAACCATTGACGTAAACATTGGAACAGAAGAAGACCCAAAGATATTCAAGTTGGGAGCTTTTCTTTCAGCACAAGAACAAAAGACATCCACCTTGATTCTCAGAGAATATTTGGGCATATTTGCATCATCTTATAAAGATATGTCAGGCTTAAATCTAAATTTTTTGGTGCACAACTTAGTAGTGCATCAAGATGCAAAGCCTATTAAATAGAAGCTATGGAAAATGCATCCACAAGTAACCCTTCTAGTTAAAGAGGGGTTAGAGATACTGTTATCCGTAGGGTTCATCAGAGCTCATTGACTACTCGAGTAAAAATCAAATGTAGTTCCAAAGTACAAAAGAAACTGGTTGGCATCAGAATTTGCATAGAATTTTGAGACATACACAACTCATGTATGAAAGATGATTTTCCTTTTCCCAATATCGACATGATTGTTGATTCAATTGTAGGCTATGAAATGCTATCTCTTATGGATGTATTTTCAAGATACAACCAAATCAAGATAGTAGAAGAAGATAAATATAAGATGGCCTTTACATCCCCTTGGGGAATTTTTTTATCAAGTAATGCCCTTCATCCTCAAAATGCTGGTGCAACCTATCAACGAGCCATGAGAGTGATATTCAATGATATGATTCATCACATCATGGAGGACTATGTAGATAATATCCTAGGGAAGTCCAAGACAAGAGAATACCACCCTAAAGTTTTGCAAAGTGTATCTTCGAATGCCCGTGGAAATATAAGGTCATATTGAATCCAAGGAAATGTGTGTTTGTAGGTATTATCAGGGAAGTTACTAGGCTTCATTGCATCAAGGAGAGGGATTGAGGTAGACCCATCTGAAGTCACCACCATTACTAAAATGCCTCCTCCTAGGAATATAAAATAGTTGCACAACTTTCAAGGAAAGATACAAGCTATCTACCGCTTTATTTCGCAGCTTGCTGATAAATTTAATTCATTCACCCATCTTCTTAAGAAATATGTTGACTTTATTTGGGGACCAAAGAAATGGTGTGCCTTCTCCTTGCTTAAACAATACTTGGCCAACCCGCCTGTCCTCATGCCTCTAACTCCCGGTGAGCCACTTTTGTTATACATTTCTACTACCCAATTTTCTATTAGTGTTTTTTTCACACAATATGACCTAAGCCAAAAATATAAATACATGTACTATCTCAGTCATACCTTGATTTCCTATGAGATCAACTATCCCGAAATTGGAAAATCTTTTTTGGCTATCATTTTTACTTTCAAAAATTTCATCATTACCTATTAAATAATAAAACCAAGCTTATATCCAAAGTTGACCCACTCAAGTACCTATTGTCAAAACCCACCCTTACAGGTATAATGGATAATTATATCATTCTTCTTAGGGAATTATAAATCAATTATGTACACCAGAAGTCAGTTAAAGGACAAGTGTTTTTCGATCAATTCATAGAAGTACTTTTACTTGGAACAAGTCATGTAAGTCCTGGATCTTCCAGATGCATCATTGATGTATATTAACGAATCTATCATGTGGCAAGTACACTTTGATGGATCATTCACTTTCCATGGTTCGGGGTAGGTGTAGTGATAATTACTCCTTCAGGAGACCCCATACCGCAAGATTTCCATCTTGGCTTTCCTTACACAAATAACATTGCAGAATATGAGGTACTCATTGTTGGGATGAAGTTGGCTATAAAATTTAATATTCACCACATTAAGGTCATTGGAGATTCACAACTGATCTTCAAACAAATCAACCATGAGTACAAGGTCAAGGATGATAAGCTCATCCCATATAAAAACTTGGTAGAAACTCTGAAATAATACTTTGTGCACATCACCTTTGAGAAAATTTTAAGGGCACAAAACCAGTCAGTAGATGCAATGGAAACAATGGGTTCTATGCTATGGATTCCACCAAAAAACAATGATAGGCCATTTTTTGTTGAAAATCTAGGGCAACCTTCATACGACATGTTGGAATCGTGCTCGGCATGTGAATTTTTGGTCCCTATTCCCATGGTATGACCCTATTTTAAAATACCTACAAAGTGGTACCTTTCCTCCTAACATCTCCCAATCCAAAAAACAAAGCCTTGTCTACCAAATATATTGTTACACCCTCCTAGGAGGTATGCGTTCTATCATCGTGGCTATGATGCGAATGCAGTGCGTTGCCTAGATATAGCAGAGTTGGTCCAAGCAATCAAGGAAGTACACGAAGGGGTATGTGGCATCCATACAAATGAAATGGTTCTAGAAAAGAAGTTGTTATGGGTAGGCTACTACTGACCTACTATGGAGACATATTGTTGCAACCATGTTAGGAAATGTATTCTATGTTAGAAGTATGGAAATTTCATCCATGCATTGTCACAGCCATTGCAACCAATTACAACACTGTGGCCATTTTCCAAATGGGGACTAGATTTAATAGGGAATCTCACCCCTACCTCATCTGATGGTCATACCCACATCATCATAGCCACAAAATATTTCACTAAGTGGGTGGAGGTTGTTCCATTAACATATGTTACGGTGCACTTAGATATATAAGTTCATCATGAATCACCTTATTTTCCAAAGATGGAATTCTTGCACCCATAGTTATCGACAATGGAAAATCATTCAAGAATAATATGATGAAAGATATTTATCACCAATTTCAAATAAGATTAAAGTGGTATACTCCATATTTCCCTCGGGGTAATGGGAAAGCTGAAGCCACTAATAAAACATTAGTTTAGATGATGTAAAATATCGTGAGTAAGACAAGTTGTAACTAGCATTTAAAAATTCACCCAGCCCTCTAGGCTTATAGGACCTCCATTCGAATTCCTACTGGTGTGACACCCTACTCCAATTTTTTTACTAATAGAATCTATCATGCCATTGGAAATAGAGCCTCCTTCCATAAGAATATCTCTTATGGATTATCTAGACAAAGATGAGGATTACATAGTGGCCAGTCTGGTAGAAATGGAACTCCTAGATGAAAAGTGCATCTCGCGCCCTTAACCATCTCAAGTTATATAAAAATAGGGTCTCCCATAACTATAAAAAAAAAGCATCAAAGCTTGTCAATTTGAGGTCGAGATTTGATCATGAAAGAGAATCAATTCAACACAAGGGAAGAAAGAGAGAAGAAAGGAAAGTTCAAACCACATTGGTTAGGATTATTAGTGTGTGGGATCCTATGTGTCCTCCACTCACATATGGAGGGTCATCTCACATGGGTTAGGTTTAGGGTTTTCTTGTGTGTCTTACACTAGGTTTACTCAGGATCCTATATGTACCCTTCATCTCCTTTGCACTCACTTGCTAGACCTATGTCACACTTTCGTGGACCAGAATTAGAGTTCTTCATGCTACTGCCTTCAATTTCCTTCATGGAGTGGGCAGATTTCCAGCACATCTTTTCTGTCCTTCCTTAGGGTAGACACACAGTTTGGTGTGGATGGATCTTCTTCAGTCCAAAGGAAGAGGATATCATCATCGACATTCTTTTGGGAGAATTCTTAGAGTTTTAGAGTTCAGATCCATCCATGGAATCTTCCACATCCATCTCGTCTCTCCTCTTCTTCTCTTTTTTTTTATATATTTTCGAGAGATTTCCTTTTGTACATGGGTACCTTTATAGGCTAGTCTATGGCTAGGACCCATCTTTGGCATCTTTCTTAGAGTAAAGAGTATCTTGCTCTCTTGTGATGGATATTTTTCCCACCGAGTTTTCCTTCACTACTGTTCTAGTAATATTTTGTTTGTATATGGGCACCTTATCGACCTTTAGTTTTCGGGCCCCATTAACACATCTTTCTTAGTTGTTTAAGAGTGTATTCTTGTTCTGTCTGACTCATCATAGCTGCTACCCCAACTTCTATGAAGGGGGTGTTAGTGTGTGGGATCCTATGTGTCTTCCACTCACATATGGAGGGTCATCTCACATGGGTTAGGTTTAGGTTTTTCTTGTGTGTCATGCACTAGGGTTACTCAACATCCTATATGTACCCTTTTATTCCTAATTTATGAGTATGCCAAAACACTCTAATGTCTTTCCTCTATGTACAAGATTTATTTCTATTGAGAAATTTCTTCCATTGTTGAACAATCGTTGTGATTATTACTGGAGCTATCACAATTCCATTTGAGTGTAACCACTTCGTGGTGCATCGTTTCCAATTTGATCCTCACAAAATATTTCAAGGACCTTACGTCATTATGGAAAAATATGGAACAAGAGAATACAAACTTTCTCACCCCAATGGAGATGAGATCCATGAGCCTATGAATTACATACACCATAAGTGGTTCTATGATTAAACATGTCACAAAATCAAAAAACAAATAAAAAATAAAAATGGATCAAAATACAAAAAAGTCAAAAAAGAGAAAAAGAAAAAGAGAAATTAGGTCATCCATATGTGAAAACCATACAATTGTGGTGCTTTGGATAGATCCCTTGGTGAAAATTGGATTTTGGAGCGTTGGGACGACTCATTGTTCAAAAACATTTGGTTTCAAGGGGGTACTTTTACTTAGCCTGGGGCTAGTTTCTCTCTAGCATTTGAGATTCCCGTGAGCCTATCTTTTCAAGCCTTGATCTTGATGCTTCTCCTCTTGTGAATCGGTGAAGTTATTTCCTTTTTATATTCCCCATATAACATTGGGAGAACCTTCGCACTTTCACCTTCCTATTTATAAATACATGGCACATGCCCTTGTATATTCTCCATCTAACCTTGGGGGCATTCACATTTTTTGATTTCCTATACATAGCTTTGGAAAACCTTAGAAAATTGTGAAAACATTCAAATATGTTGAAAATCCAAAAACATTAAAATATACTGAAAATTGAAAAACATTCAAATATGTTGAAAATCCAAAAACATTCAAATATGCTGAAAATCCAAAAACATTCAAATATGCTGAAAATCACAAAAACATTAAAAAATGGTCAAAATCCAAAACAATAGAAAAACACAAAACACACAAACAATAGAAAAACACAAAACACAAAAACAATTGAAAATTATTTCACAAAATTCCCACAAACGCAAAACGCATTAAAATGGTATCACAAAAACATAGTATTAGTTTACTTGCTTTATTTCTTTGTTTTGTTTGTTTGCTTTTCTTGTTTGGTTATGTGTACATTGTTTGAATGATTTTTACTTGCTTGTACATTTTTATAGTGTGTTTCTTAAACATACCACTTTATATTGATCTTTTCTTACTTAGATTGGATTTATTCTTGTGTGTACATTTGGGGTGTGCTTTTGCATGCTTGTAAATAACTACTTTGTTTAAGTTGTTTTAGTATGTAAATTTGGTAGATTTGTTAAAATTTACTTTCCGCAATGCCCTAGGGGCATGTTTTTACCATCATTGTCATTTTAAAACTTCTTCTATCCACCATAATGATTTTTCTTATTAAATAATCATTTTTAACTCCTTTTCACCATGTCGATGCATGTTTTTGTTGTCTAGAACATGTTTCTTCTCCCTAGGGTGATTTTATTACTTTCAGGTGATCTCCTATTTTCTCATTTCTTCTATAAAAAAAAATTCCCAAAACATTACACAAAAAAAAAAATTAAAAAAACATCGAAAAATACAAACACATAAAATTTCAAAATTCTCAAAAATCCTAAAAATTGTAAAATTTACAAAAATAGGTAAATAGATCATAGCAATTGAATCTCATGTCTTACACATGGTATTCATTCCATATCTTCTTGGAATTTTCACATGTTCAAAAATAAAACAACTCGTGAATCATTAGATTTACAACCATTTACAAAGCTAGCCTACTTGTGGTACTCTGGGGCACATCCAGTTGCCTGATATTGTTTTGTTGTGTACAATGCTTTATCATTAGACCTAACATCCTGCATCATTTTCCCTTACATACACCCTTTTGAGGGGCATCATTTTTCACCCTTGTCATCAATCATGAAAATTTGTGGATCTTCAACTTGATAAAAAAATATTTTTACAACCATCTTGACCATTGTTGGTTTGAGTATGTATGTTTGTACTTATTTCCATGTTAAATGAGCTTGTTTCCTTCTCATATTGCATTTATTTTTTTATGTTGCATTGAGTTGGTGTTTTTAGCAATGGAAAATTGTTCGTAGTATGGATTTTCATTCCATTCTACTTTATTAATATGATTATATTTTTAATAAGGAAAGATGACATAGATCTTTGGAAATATGATGACACTAAAGTTGTTTCAATACATTAGATGAAATCTTTCTCTTTTCTTTCCATTTTCATTCCTCTTCTACATCATTCTCCTATCAACACTATTCTTCTGATTCACCTAGGGCATCCTTCCCCTACCCATTCTTCTATCCATTTCTCTCACCTTTTTCAATCGTAGATCGCCTTCTTTCATCACCCCATCAACACTTGAGGGGGCATCTCTCATTTCTACTAATTTTTATTCTTACCCTTCAAAATTTTATCCATCTACTATCTTTGAAATGGCGTAACTTATGCCACCACGAAGAGGGGAAATTGTAGACACCTATAATTTAGCTTGAGTCATTTAAATACTTAAATTTCGATAATTATACCTTTTCTAAAAAAATTGACAACATACATTAATATCACACATTTTCTCTACTATCATTGGTAATTAATTACATTACGTTAGTTAATTAACTCTTTTATCCAACAACGATGCCAATTAACGACCTTCTGTTAATCATCTCCCTTTCTATCTAGATTAATTAATTATTTATAATTAATTAAGATCCCCTTTCTATCTAGATTAATTAATTATTTCTAATTAATTAAGCTCCCCTTTATATCTAGATTAATAAATTATTTTTAATTAATTAATACCTCTTTCTATCTATATTAATTAATTATTCTTAATTAATTAATTCTCTCTTCTATTTAATCAATAAATCATCATTTATTTGATTAAAATCCTCTTATAACATAAATCATACTAACTATTCCTCTAAAAATCTTCTATAATCTTGCACACCTATTAATTAATCACTTTGGTTAATTAATAAACCCCCTCAATCCCCATGAGTCACTAAAGGACAAACTAAACTCTCCTAAAGTAAACTCAACCACTTCTAAACCATGTTTATCCATAACTAACCCAACCTCTCTATTATCCCACATGTAAAGGGATGTAGAGATTCTTTTATCCACTGGGCTATATAAAGATCCCTCCTCCTACCTTTCTTCTTATACCTAAATGAGCATAGATCCTATACTATAGCCATTTTATCATCTTAGAGCATTCTTCTATTAGAGGAGCTAGCTATCTTAATTTCTTGCATTCATCCATCCACATTTTGAAGTCATATGGAGATATGTCAAATGGTCATGTAGCCATGGATTGACGAGACTCCATTCTTGAAAACCTTTGGATTCAAGCATACAATCAACCCTTTTGATTGCTAAGGATCTAAATAGGTTCATTTCATTAGCATTCAATTAGAGATATAGGTTAATTTGTTTTATCATGTTAGTTTGAATATTCATTTCATGTTCTATTGCAAATATGTTAATAGATTAGATTTTCTTAAGAACTAAGTATGATGGTGCTTAGATTTTAGTTTAGCATTATATTGAGGCTATTAGGTGTTAGTCTTGATTTTATTTTCATGGCTAACTAATTATTACACACATAAGCTTCAAAAATTTCACCAACATGCACTAACACACACAAACCATGAAATTTCAAAAAACTAACTAATAATGCTCAACATAGATCAATTATAACCTCTCTATCAAGCATGTATAAAGTATCCATTAACATTCAACATGCACAAAGTTCTTCATATAGTTACAAGATTTCATATACAAAACATTATTATTTGTTCCTTGAAGCTTCTAAGGATTCTCCTTAGAATGGGAATGAATAAAATAGTTACTCTACTCTTATTAATAACCTATCCATAATCATTAACTCAATATTATTGTTTCATCAAGTCAATTACTACATAGTTCAGATGTGAATTCACCTATTTAGAGGTTATATTTACCTAATATGACTTAAGTTTGCATGAAATAGATCTTTTTAAGACTTATGACCCTAGAGAGGACCTAATTACACCACATTTTCCTCATTCCACCCTCTTACAAAGTTCTCAAGCTTCAATAATGCATTACAACATAAAATCAAGCCAAAATGGCTCCTCAATTTCAAATTTTCATTTAGGAGGGAAAATACATCTTTTAAATTTTGAAAATCCTAGACACTAAAAAGACAACTAAATGACACCTAATGACCTATAATAATCTAATGACATAGTTGAAAAGATAAAACTAATGTCTTCATGACTTATTTATATGTAAGGGTGATGCTCCTGAATTAGCCCCTGGATTCTCTTATTAAGAGTTCATTGTATGTAATTCAACAAGAAGTTCTGTTTATAAACAATAGTCATTCACATCTATACCTTCTCTGTTATTATTTCCTCAAGTTTGGTCAAGTCCACTTTTATTTTTTTCAAATATATTACAAAATAACATATTTATTCAATTTTCTAATATTTTTATTAACATTCTTCAATTGTTGGATAATTACAAACATTGCCAAACCTCTAATCAAGATATTCCACCATTCCTTAGTTCTGTCATAAATATTCGAGTGCACCATCCACATTTTTCTAAATCGAAAGGTGTATGATTTTTCACTTCTCTTGTAAGTATATCAAGAACACTAGGATTGTGATCCGAGACAATATTAGGGATGAAAGAGAGTATAAAGTCTTGAGAGAGAATCCAATATGCAAAAATCAAAGCTCTGTCCAACCTTACCTAGATCAAATCCTCCCCATTCATCTATTACTTCAAGTGAATTTATCCCCCAATTTAATTTCAATAATATTATTATCAATAATGAGGTATGTTAAGTCTTGCATGTTAATATTGAACTCCGAACAATCCCCTTTTTTCTAGAGGAGATAACGAGTTATTGAAATCACCCATAATCAGCCATTTATATTTTTTACAATTATTTCTAAAATCCTTTAGGTCTGGCCAAAGTATTTTTATCCCATTAATATTGTTGAGATCATAGATATTTGAGAAAATCCAATCATCTTATCTATTTATTACCGAGGTAAAAAGAATGGCAAGGTGATGAGGGGATTCAAAGATGACCAATCCTCTTACCCACTCACTATCCCAAAAAGTGGAAATTCCACAAGAATCCCCTCCCAAATTTATACTATTGACCTCATACTTGTTCGATAAGGAGCCCTTGAGATTTCTAATCATATTATCATGTGTCTTTTTTTCTTGTACAGTGCTAAAATTTGAAGCCTATTGCTCTTCCTAAAATATTTCAAAATCCTTTTGTTGTTGATACTATTGAGGCCTCTTGTTTTTCATGGAATAACTTGCATTTGGATGGTATGGAGGTGATTTAAAAAAAAAAATTGGATATAAAGTTAGTTGGGTACCATCGGAAATTTCACTCTTTGTAGTTTGTTTCTTTTCTCTCCCATTGTTTGTTTACCTTCCGCTTATTTTCTCCCACGTCCACTATTTTACGAGATCTGGTTGGAAGTCTAGAACAATAATCTCCTTGATCCTCCTAAACATTTCCTTTATCTTTTTATATCATAGTACAATATATTGAGAAGAAAAGGAAATGTATCTTGTAAGGAGACTAAATTATTGCAGCTCGTTCTAGTGTAGTTGAAAATGTGTTAATTGTAGAATTAATTTGAAATTGGATATGATATTTCATCTTGTTGTTATCTATCTCTCACTATCCTCCATTATATATTCAAACCATTTTAATTGAAGTTTCAAATAAGTTGTTTAGTGTACTTTGAATGGATTTTTTTTGTTATTGGAATAAAAAATCTAGAATATGATGTTGAATAGAAAGTGTAGATATTTCTATCTTCCAAACTCTCAAAATAAATAGGGGTTGAAATGATTGTCCAAATGAGGTTATATTTCTTACCTCTAAATTAGTTTCATTTTTGGTATTTTATTATTCAACAAAGATAATAACACTGGGAGAATTTTTTAATTAAGTAGTAAATTAAATTTTAGTATGAATTAAATTGTCATCTAGGTATAATTTTGTTCAAACTTTGCATAAGCCCTATGAATTTTAAAAATATATTAGAAAGTGTTGAGAATTTTTATGTTTAATTAATTATTATTTTTATTATATATGTTTATTCATATCAGAATATAATTTACTATTTCATTTCTTTGCTATATAAAATTAAACAACACAAAATATTGTGTTATTATTTACAAAATCAAAAATATATTTTTACAATTCATCATGGAGATCGATATAACTAACAATTTACTAAAACTATTGAAAGGCTCTTATGTGGATAAGGGAAAGAGGTAATAAAAACCAATAGGAAAATCCTTTTCTACTCTTCCTTTGAAGAGGGGAGACACTCAAGGAGTGTTATCTTTAACTTTGCATTATACACAAGGTTTCCATATCTTCCTACTTAAAAGGGTTGGTTGAAGGATAGAAAATAATGGAAATCCATGTTTCTAATTCTAACCATTAGAAAATGACTAGAAATAAAAGACAAAACATAAGTGTTATTTTCCTAATATTGAAATGGGTTTTTAGTTTTTGGATCTTGACCTATACCTACTCAAATTAGTATTTATAGGTAGAATTTCTGAAAATTATGTCATGAATGTAAAAATTTAATTTATATTGTAGTAATTCAAGTGGATCTCAATGCCAACTTGAAAGATTATGATGACATGATTAGAATCCAAAATTTAAATCACATATGATTATGAACATGAATAAACATAGGCTAAATGGATAAATTTATTACTGGTATGAATTTTTCTCAAAACAATAGACATAATTTACATCACCTACTTCGAGTAGACATGGATCTCTTGTTGTCACCTTTAAATTGGAAATATTTAGATGACATGTTTTCCCCAAGTGAACAAATTACCTCATTCTCGTTGTCCATGGATATCTTTTTCATCACAAGAATAATGAAATAAAGTAATGAGATATGATGAGATAATTGAGAAATAACAATATGTATAGGAGGGTGTGTGATTGCATTTATATATTTGATGCAATCATATAAAAAATGTCAAAACTACACATTTCTCAAGTTCGTACCTCTGAATTTGAAAGATGTAGATGACATTTACTCTACCTACAAAAATTATAGGAAAACATATAATATTGATTTATCTTTTTTCATGTATTTGATTTTTTATTTTATGGTCATCGTCAATATTTTAGACACCTGCAATTTGGATCAAGCAATTTAAATAATTAATTTGTGCTAATTTTACTCTTTCCTGCAAACTAACAACATATCGTCAATAACAAACAGTTTCTCCTCTACCATCATTAATTAATTACATTACGATAGTTAATTAACCCTTTTATCGCTCAAAACAATGATTAACTACCTTTTGTTAATTAATACCCCTTTCTATCTAGATTAATTAATTCTCTCTTCTATTTAATCAATAAATTGTCATTTATTTGATTAAATTCCTCTTATAGCTTAGATCATACTAAATTTCTTCTAAAAAGCTTCTATAAGCTTGCACATCCCTATTAATTAATCACTTTGATTTAATTAATGCACCCTCCTCAATTCCCATGAGTCACTAAAGTACAAATTAAACTCTCCTAAAGCAAACTCAACCACTTTAAACCATGTTTATCCATTACTAACCTATCTTTTTATTATCCCACATATAATAGGATGCAAATCTCCTTCAAACCAGAGGGTTATATAAAGAACCCTCCTCCTACCTTTCTACACGCATCTTTGCATGTTTATAACATAAACTATATGAATTTTCATCTTTGATCATCTTTCATTAGTGTTGAGTTATATATCTTCATCTTGCATTCATCCATCCAAGATTTTTGAGTCGTATCAAGAAGATCAAGAGGGTCTTGTAGCCAAGTCTTGATTGAGATCCATTCTCAAACCCTTGGGGTCAAAAAAACTATCACATTTTGATAGCTAAGGATCTAAATAGATCCATCTCTTGTTTAGCTTTGAAAGAGTAGAGGACAAATGTTTAACATGTTAGTTTGAGTTTCATTCAAAGTTCTAATATACAAGATGTTGATATTTACTCTCTTTAATCTCTTAGCAGGATGATTTAGGTTGATATTTGTATCTCTTTAATCTTTAATCTCTTAGATTTTTTTGGAACTATTAGGTGTTAGTTTCAATTCTATTTACTTAGCTAACTAATACATAGATACAAATATGTCCAATAGAAATGTTATGTGGTTTTAGAAAATTATTGGTTGGTGAAATTTAAAATATACCTTAATAAATAAATATGTAATTTACAACGTATTATAATTTTTATGAATATATACAAAATTTTATTTACAACCACTTGAAGGAGCCACTAAATATTATTTTAATGAAAAAGATAAATTTAATAGGTGTATGAAATATACTGTAATATTCTAATGACATCCATGAGAACATATTAATGTAAATTAACATATGCATCTTTCATATCAATATTCACTTTACTATGTATAATAAACAACCTATCATTGTTATTTCAAAGGATTGGAAATAAAATATGTCGATATATATATGTAATAAATGAATGGTTTGGGTGATAACATTGGAAAACCATTAATTCTTAATTAGTTCTGAACAAAGCTTACTAAATTTTGGAATGATTGCATGTATTTTGTAATAATGTGAATATGTTTAGTTGTTATCAACTTTAATTTTTCATCTATGTTGATTTTTTTTGTGTTGTGAGTTAAGAATATCAATAACTTTTGGAGAAGGTGATCATGGTGCTTTTTTGTCAAAAGTTTTTCAAGTTTTGAAAATGAGGATATCCAAAATTTATGTAATTTCAATAAGTTATAATGAATGAATGAATAATAATATTTAAATTTTGTCCACAAGAACCAAATCTACAACCAAAGTGAAAAATCCACCCCATGAAATTCCCTAATAGTTTTTCCTAAAATCATTTTTTTCTTATTTTGAATCTCTTGTTATGTATTCTCACTAAAACATTCATTATTTTGACTAATCTTTCCTCCTCAAATAAGGATGTTAGGTTTCTACTCTCAAATGGTCCTCATTGTTGGCACAAATTTCATATGCATATAATGATGTAATTCCATTTTGTTTCCACTACCCCTTTGTTACAAAACATGCATGTTATTTCTTCCATATCTTCTTTAGGATGTATCCTTTTTTAATTCAAACCTAAAATGAATTAAAATTCTATTAATGAATTTTTGTTGAATTCATTCACATCAATGACAATTAGCCATGATATAGGCCAATTATTGGGAAACACTATAGAAATTTTGGATAAATCGTAAGATGTAAGCATGCATTTTTTTCTTCTATGCATGCTTCCTTTCATTGGAACACACATGATTATATATGAGAAATTTTTGCAATTATCAACATCTCTATGTAAAATAAAAACATAATTTGTACTAAATATCATAGAATAGAAAATTACTCAAGAAGAATCAAGTACATTCAATCCATAACTTATTATTGCATTGTATGAATTTAAGACCTTTGTAGACCCACTCTTATTGGATGGAAACCATAATATTTTTTTATTAAGGGAAAATAGTTTTGAAGGGACTATACCCTGAATACAAAAGGGCTCAAAAGCCAGATAGAAAAGATTAAAGAAGCAGCCCAGAGAAGGGCAGAATAGTCAACCAAGGAAGGCTCAACAGCCAAATATTACAATAAAGGAGAAAAAGGATCTAAACGTACAAAGATCCAGAGAAAAGAAGGCAAGAACAAAAAGGAACCAAAAGAGAAACAACAAAAGGAGCCCCGCCACAAAACAGCTCCAGAACCACCCGATGACAGCCACATCGCAGCCAAAAAATAGCATCACTACAGCCCTTTACTTGATGGCTCTGTCAATTTTGGTTTTGATAGCCTGCAGTGACATGAAGAAGGCAATGGCAGTGGCCTGAGAGGGGTCTTGTAGATCAGCTTGGGCAATTGCAATGTCCCTTTTCTCTTTAGGGCCCCATATATCCTCATTGATCCCACTTAAACTGCAAACACTGTGGACATGTTGCTCAATGAAGTTGTAAATGCTTTTGAGGGTAGACAATATGCAGTCATTTCGGCTTTTAGCATTCCCCAATCTGCCATCCAGGGACTGTAGTTTCTTGAAAATTTCACCAATAACCCCCTCATCCTCCTCACTTTGAAGGATCCTTTTACCCTTAGCTCTTTCCATGTTTTTTATAGCTCCTTTGAGCTCTTGAAGCTCCTTTTCTAATCTGTCCACCCTATCCAGCAAATCCTCCTCTTTGGGCTCCTCCACCGCCCTGTTGATATGCAGAAGGCTTTCAGCTAGTTCTAAATCCTTGTGGCTCCTTAGGACACGTTGGGAAGCAGGGATTTTGGCTTTGAGGCTCTTGCTTTTCTTGCTGGAGGTCGCATCTTCATTCTTTCTTTTTAGCAGGGGGTAGTGGGAGCAGTGTGGGCAGGAGTAGGTATGGAGGAG
The DNA here is from genome assembly GCA_018340775.1 of Taxus wallichiana var. yunnanensis. Classification (NCBI taxonomy): domain Eukaryota; kingdom Viridiplantae; phylum Streptophyta; class Pinopsida; order Cupressales; family Taxaceae; genus Taxus; species Taxus wallichiana. The sequence goes on along the minus strand of CM031242.1, from coordinate 287,058,889 downwards.
GGAGGTGGGATAGGATTCACAGGAGGGCAGTTGGAGAAATGGCGGTGAATCAAAAGGATAAGGCCTTGGTGTAAAGGGACAGCCCTAGAGTGGCTTTGAACTTCCCTTATGGATTTCTCCAAGGAGTTAATCAGATAATGAGGAAAGCTGATAATGTTATTTCTATGAAAATGATTCAGAAAAATCAGATGTTTTTGAGGTATAGTCACATATCTTCCTTCAAGGGTAACATACCTTACCACCATTTTGGCTAGTTCAGCAAACGGTTCAGGGATCGACTCCACCTTGAGGCCAGCAGTCACGAACTCAAGATTCTCTCCCTCTTCTAGAAATTTCTTGGTTTCAACCTCCCTGTCTACCTTTTTATTGAAGAATTTTGTGCCTTCCAGGCTGAGGCCCGTGATCTGAGCTATGAGCTCTTCTGTGATTTCCATTTTCATGTTATTATATTTGACTGTTCTGTTCTTCCAACCCCGGGTGAACTTGATAGAGATGTCCTGGTCGAAGCCTTGGATCCTTTCGATGAAATTAGACAGGCCCCCGATTTGCAGGTATTCCCACAGCTCCATGTTCTCTTTCCACTCAGGGTTGTGGGTCGGTTCGGTTTTGCATGGCGGCCCCCCCATGTTTCCTCTGCACCTTTTCCTGTTCTCAACTGGTAAAATAGCTATCAATGTGCGGAATAGGCCAAACTTTGAACTTGGAGTTTAAATCATTCCTTCCCGTGAAAGCCGATTTAATTATTATGCTACACTTGTTATTATTACCCCGCGCCTCGGCTTTCCTCCTATACCAAGGAATGATGACAGCCCCGCCCACACAGATCGCAACAATCATCCAAATATTTTGTGATGTCATCCACATGTACTTGGGGATCCACACATTAGCATCAAAAAAATAGCCGTTAGTTATGATTTTCACAGCCATGAAGATCAATGATTATGGCTTTATTGACATGAGCGGGCAGAACGTCCCCGCCAATCCAAGTTTGAAAGGGATTATTAACACCGAAGTTAGCCAAACTGTCAGCGACCCTATTTCCTTCCCGGTAGGTGTGGGTGATTTGGACATTTACAAAGCTTTTACATATATCAATAGCTTCTTCTATAAAATCCCTAATAGACCAGCTGGGGTGTTGCTTTTTATTCAGAAGATTGATAATATTAAGAGAATCACCTTCAATTATGATATTTGGAATGTTACAATCTCTGGCAAGTCTAATGCCCCAAAGAGCCGCCATGGCTTCAAGTAATGATTAGTCTGTCTGCCCATTCTCCCAGAAAAAGCAGCAACATAACAACCTCTTTGATCCCTGATGATTCCCCCTCCTCCAGAGTCACCCGGATTTCCCTTAGAGGCACCATCAAAATTTTACTTGTGCCAATCAATGGGGGGTTTAATCCATCGGACTGTGTTCCTGTCAGTACCATTGTTATTTCTATTGATAGTGGCAATGGAAACCATAATATTGTTAGCATTAAAAACTAAATATGTTTAGGTTCCATGTTCTCAACAATAGTCCTGGGTTGGAATATACAAAAAAATAAATGCTCTTATGTGGTCTCAACTAGTTAGAATATAAAGTAATTATAAATGACCTTATATTTTCTCATCCAATCATAATCTAGCATATCACACATTGGGAAATGAGTTTTACAAATGGAAATTGAGATATTGGGAATTTTTTTCTTTCATCTAGATTTATTTTCTCTTGATTATATTAATTTCCATCTAAATAAAAGTGATAGTGCATTAAAAGGAACCTACTGTAAAAATAAAATACAATAAAAAAATTAATTAAGAATGTATGAAAAAAATCTATGGTGGCATAAATTAAGAGAAACATTGAATATTGATGTGGATACTATCATTAGGGCATGGATATGAAGTCGAAAAATGGAAATGAGATCATTGAATTATAAGCTGATTTACATTCCATATACTTTAGCTATACTAAATGTGTTGAACAATGTATTTCACAACTACATAATCTTTAGCTAGGATGTGGGTTATTTAAAATTTCTATTCTAAATAAAGGTCAATTAATAGAATTTTTTTACTATTTTATAGTAAATTGAAAACGAATGAAATATTATAAAATATTCGTTCAACTTCATTTTAATACTTGTAGAATGTTTTAAAATATTTTTTACCTAAATATTTTCCAAACTTGGAAATCTTTAATGTTTCCATGTTACGTGCATAATTATTTTGAATGAGTGAAAAGTTGTGAAACTTTAAGTTATTGTAAGAAAATGAAGTCAAGAATATGTTTTCCATTACATCTTAGGTTGTCATTGATGTCAAAGGTAATTAATTTAAAAGGGTGTTTGGGTGTCATATGAGTCTCCACAAGGTGCCAATCAAATTCAAACATCAAGGTTAATAGGTAGTGTCTAATATTATAGTCTTTTTATAGTGTCGTGGAGCATGGTCTAGTGCACATGATCATAGTATGAGATCTCAAATGGTTGAAAAAGGTTGGTATGATGTCAATAATGGTCATAATGGTGTCTAATAGGTGTTAATGAGTCTGTAAGATGGTTATCAAGTCATTTATGAAGAATTAAGTGTTAAAGTGGTCATTGTAGGCCTATTCCTAGACCTAGTGCATAGTGCATGGTGGAGTAACATGAATTATGAAGTAGAGAATTCATGTACGAGAATGGGAAATGTGTTTTGACATGTCATATCATGTGTATGTAATTTTTTAGGTCATTACTCAAATGTTTCATTCATTTTTATGGTCCTTGTGGAGCAAGAAAGTGAAGACTACTCAGAAAGTATAGATAGATAAGTCATGGTGGTGAGAAATATTCAAAATAATTTGATAATATATATGACTTAGGTTAGTTATATGAGGTCATCATGGTCTTCATGTTAATTTTTAGGTCAGTATGAAGTGATTTTCTCAATAAATGAAGTTTTTGGCAAAGCTCGATTTAAAGAAGGAAAAATCCAACTCGATGGGTAACTTCATATGCTCACCCAATCACACACAATATGTATGGGAAACTAATGATTTATAGGATTATTTTTAATTTATATAAGAGTTTTTTTCAAAAATAATGAGGTTATTTGGTTGTCAATTATTTATGAATGAATGTTAAGAAGATAAAGTTATCTAAAACCCTCGTAAAACCCTCCTAATAGAGTGATATGGAAAATATGAATTGTTTGGGAACAAAATGTTCGTGAAATAAAATGTGATTCATAATGGTTCAAGAGGATTCTCTAGGGTTAATTTTGGCATAGGTTTCATGATTTGGGTATTTCAAGAAGAGAGAGAAAAACTTAGTAATTTGGAAATTTGTAGTTTCAAGGATGATATGGAGGTGTCATGAAGAAAACTAAAATATAAAAGAATCCTTGTGATATATGATAAAAATACATGAAAATTTTCATGTTTCTTCAATGGAGAAAATGGAAGATATAGGTCCTCAAAGTAGTACTACTAATTTTGGCCTTAAGGGCTAAAAGCTAGTCATGGAGGTTTGAGATGAGTTTGATTGTTTTGCATCTTATAACAGTTTTTTTGGACATGAATATCATCCTAACACTTTATATTATGTGTTTGAGGCCTTGGTTTGATTTTGAGAATTGGTTTCTCATCTATGACCTAATGGCCTAATTGGTCCTCTTAGGCTTGCCAAGAAAGTGTGAAGGAACAGGTATTTTGGATTTGTTTTCTCCAAATGGAATATGTTTTTTAGTGCTTGATCATGTTGGTATAAGTTCCCTTAATGTGTTTCATGTTTTTTTAGATTGGAAATTATTTTGATAATGGTGCTTGAGTTGATTTTAATAGTTTGTATAAGTTTAAGAGATTAAGATGTTTGAAGGCCTTGCACTAATATTTGGAGCTTGAAGTGAGTTTTTCTAGAAATTATATTAAGATATATTTCCATTTATATTATACTTGATTCATGATGAAGATTTTTCTATGATAAGTTGTGCATTCTTCAATGCTCAATTTTGGGTTCTTGAAGACATAGTTATTCATGCTTACAAAATGGAGTGTTTCATTTTGGAGATGGTATTTTTAGAGCTTCATGAGGTTGTTTATGATGCTAATAGGTTTTCCTTGTATTGTTTGGAGATTTTAGATCCATGAAAAAGTTTTTTTTATGTATTTAAAAATAAGTTTGGATTCGTTGGAGCTTGGAGAGCTTGTTTTGACCTATTTGAGTGTCTTGGTGCTTGATGGAGTTGTATTGACCCTTAGTGACCTACATGGGTCTTTTCATATTTTTATATGATATTATTGATGTGTTTTATGTTTTTCATTACCAACCTTAATGGTCTTAGAAGACTTGTTTTTTTGTTTATGATGAGACATGCATATAAGCGGGATGTAATGAATCATTTGGACTATTTATGATAAAATGGATGTGAGTGAGCTAGAGGAGGAAGATGAGGAGATTAGGGGGTCACGTTAAAATATTATGGGAGGTTTTATTAGATAATAATATTTGAGGATTAAATATGAAAGGTAAATATACTTATTTAACACGGGAAGAAGAAGGTTTGAGTGAGTTAGCGAGAGAGGAGTTTGAAAAGGGTTTGGTGTGTTTAGAGTTGAATTTTGTTCAATATCAATTATGGAAGAAAAATATATTTAGTGATAATATGGTTCTGGTGGATGTGTTAGTTCTTTGTCACCTTGGGAGGTTAGTGCCTCTTTGTAGGATTAGTATCTTATTAAACTAGGGGTTGGTACTCCTTATGGGGTTGGATCGTCACTAAATAAATCTTTTGTGATGTATATATTCACATGAGTCCTTTTTATGAGTAATATTAGCATATGTTTTAGCGGGTTTTATTCCACTTGAGGGTTTCCTACTTATATCGGTGTTTTGTATTCTCTGTCTATTTGCATGCACTTGTGAATTTTTAATACACACTTAATAAGATCACATGGTTTATGGATGATTAAATAGTTGGATTGAATTCTCAATGTAAGAAATGGTAAATTAATTTTAAATTGTTTTATGACTACTTCACCCCCTCTTAGTCAATATGTTTCTCATAGTTGGTATCATAGCTAGGTCCTTATGAAGCAAGTTTAACAACTTGGAGGAGATCCTAGAAGCACAATGGGTAAATCATCTAATGTTGAGACATATTTGTATACTTTAAAGAAGAATTGTGATATTTTTGAGTCCTTTATCCATATATTACAAGATAAAATCATTTTCATTGAGTTTGATCATGGTCAAGCCATTAAAGAGCCAGAATCCTAACTTGAAAGTGTGTTAAAATTCCTAAATTACATAGAAGAATATTACCTCAGGTATGAATATAGGTTTGGATATTTGGAATATTATTTAGAAAGTGCATCTAATAGGTTGAATATGTATGAAAGACTAGATAAGATATTTTAAGCTCTAGATGGGATTTTGGAGGTTTAAAGATCAACTAGTGATAAAATAGGCCTAGGTTTCAAAGGAGATCATATGGAGAATGATGAAAAATATGGACTAATTACTCAATCAGACATGAAGGAGATAAAAATATTGTCTTGAGAAGGTATAACCTTGTTAGAAAACCTAATGCAATGAGGTATGGTTCTTATTTCAATGGTTATTACTACTCTTGTAATGGTTTTGAAATAAGCACCATTGAAATATTCATCGAATGGGGAAATATACTTCATTGGTCAATTTTATTCATGTTATGAGCATGGAAACAAGGCTTCTAAATTTTGTTGGAATCTTATTTTCTATTAGTTAAAAATAAAGAAAGGTATTGTGTGTTACAATTGTCACAAACAAGCTCATATTGCTAGATTTTTTATCAAGGTGAATCTCCAAGAAACAACAACATGTTTCAAACATCCAAAGGGAAATATAATATGGTATTCAAAAGGAATATCAGTCCCAATATTGAATATAGTAGAGTTATGTCATTCAAAGGTGTTGATCAATCAAATGATTACAAGGAAACTAATTCTAAGTCTGGTAAGAAGAGTATGAGATCGAAGAACCTAAGCTTGGTAACAAGGTAGAACATGTAGATAATTTGAAATAAAAAGGAGCAAAGTGACATTCAAAGGAGATTCATGCTCAATCAAGTTGCTAATTTTTTTGAAAATATCAAGAATGAAGTAATCAGGATGGTCAATCCTAATGTAATTCATAGAACACGCTAGACCAAACTTCAAATGAATATAACCACATGTTTTTTCAAGCCTTAAATAATACTATGAATATATAGTAGATGAGGTTATTATACTTTATAATGAAAGGAATTAAAAGAGAATTATAAAAATAGAAAGAGAGAGGATTGATTCATTGGGCTCATTTGATGACTACATTTTATTTTAGTACTCTAAGTGGCTCGTGTGTCTGTTCTAGGATTCTAGAAGAAATTCATCATATGAAGGAAGCATGAATGTGTTTTGAAGGTGCATTATCTTCTATTGATTCTGATCAAAGTGAAAAAATGGTATGTATTTGATCATGAAGGTCCCCGAGTTCATTTATCCATCATAGGTATGGTTTTGTTGATCATTGCTCTAGTTCATTCATAGAAAGGTTTTTGCTCTCATTAGTTGTGTTTATAAGTTGAGTTTGGAAGTGTCCTACGTATAACCTATGTGTTTCAATTTTTTTAGGTTGTATATGTCAATATCATGTGTCTTGTAGTCTTTTATATCATATTTCTACTTTTTTGTTTGCTTTTTCATAAATCAAGTCTGGATTTATCAATGACAAATGTCTAAAAGTTTCCAAGTAGGTTTTGATCTTGAGTATGAAGCTCTATCTTGATTGTGTAGGAAATAGGATTACCATAATTGGTTGAATGAATCCAAAACATATGTGTGTATAAAATTTCCTTTTATGTCTCAGTAATATGTGTTTCAATGTTTTGTGAATCTTGATATCTATTGTTATTATTGGACATGGATAAAGTATCTCAGGTATCTTGAAGTATTGAAACACCAATGCAATAATCCTAATATAGTTTATCAAATCATCATGAAGAAGTGTATAAATTGAGTTTTGGTTTCTGTATGGATTCATGACATGATGTTATATGCTTTGTCAATTCTTTGTTATTGTTAAAAGTAATTAAATTATTAAATGGCTCTAGTTTTGTATCATCAAATCTTATTGATAATATGAGGAGTATTGTATATGCAATCTAAAGTCACTATAATACTCAAGAAGGTAGTAAGTGGTGATCAAAGGTTTTCCAATTTATTATTTGTTATTAAGGGTAAAGGTTATTTTTTTGGGATACTACCCGGATACAAAAATCCCATAGCCCAAATATACAACGAAAACTAGTGGACCAAAAAAGAATAGAAATAAAACTAGTCAACAAACAACACAAAATAAGCATGAATTCAACATAATGTCAAAAGCATCACATATGAGATACTACAACACCCCCTAAAAGGAAGGGGAAATACCAAACTATTTCATGATTTTTTGAAATATCTTTTAACATTATCAAGCCCCTTCTTGATATCCCTTAAAGTAGTACCCTTGTTGGTTTTATACTTGCCGAGGATGTTAAATTGAGAAAAGAATTAGGAGAGGAAATCCAAGGTGCTATTTTGCATGTTGAGGATGTCACATTTCTTGGTCTTGACATCTTCCATCTCTTTCTCCATTTTATGGACATGTCTAAGCATGTTCAGTACTATCTTCTTTTCAGATTTATAGCCCACACTCTCTAGTATACTAGCTTTAATTTTTTCCTTAAGAGCTTTGATTTTTTCCGAATGAGAATCATGTTTAGATATGTTTTTTAGGATCTTCAAATGAAATGGTTTTGAATTTATTGTAATTGGAAAGAATTCTCCAAACAACTTCAACTTCTCCCATGATGGGGAAGTAGAAGGTAACACATCCTGGTAGTAACATTAGCCCTTTTTCTTCTGATTGGTATGTTTAAAGTAGTTTCACCCAAGAACTTGCTAGAGGAAGGAGAAGAGGAGAGAGTGATGATAGGTGGGAGAGATAGAGGAAGCGTAAGGGTAATGGGCAAAGAGTATGAGGAGATGGAAGACAAAGAAGGGAGGACAAGTAAAGGGATGGAAAGATAAGGAAGGGTGGAAGAGGAGGACTGAAATGGGGTAAGGGGAGGAAGAGGAGAAGTTGATGAAGGGGAAGTAGAGGTAGTGGGAGGGGAGGAAATACAAGGAGGAGAAAGGACGAGGGGGTGATAATAGATTAGTCAAAGAATTTATATAGTAATAAAATCATAGATTATTGGGCACTTTTTATGAAAATGGTTAAGAAAAAAAAGGTGGTAAGAAGGCATTACCGAAAACCTAAACTTCAACATGATAAATTTCATTACTAACAAAGCCACCACGTTGAAGGGAGGAGGAAGGGATTCATGAAAAAAATCCCATTCTTACACACCAAAGATTCACCCTCATTGAGAAATTTTTATTCCTCCACTCCGATGTCAATATTTTCTTGTAAACATTTAAACTCTTTTTGTTGACGCCAATTACCATAGAAATAACCTCTTCATTTACCTAAAAATCCTTTCCCTTTCAGGTTACCTTAATGTCGTTCCATTTTTGACTAATTGTTGTGAAATATGTAAGTCGTGGCCTTTAAGTCTCTTGATGAAGAGATTGAAACCCCCTTGCTTAGAATTTTCCAGAGATCATGTTTGTTCTTCCACTCACCAATTTTCAGTGGCTCAACCCTACAAAGTGTTCACCTCTCATCTCAACATAATAGAGTAATAAGAAGAAGAAGTTCTTGTTTGAAATATCCATGTGAAATGGAAGATAAGCTAAAGGAAGGGGCTTAGTTTTCCACATGTGCAGAGACCAAGTATCTAGATAGTTCCACCTTTTCATTGTATATGACATTGATTACAATTTTTGGAGGGGTCTCATCCTCTCTCAAAATTTAAAATCATTAAGATTCACCCCTATATTAAGCATAACATTAGCTAAGTGATTTCCTTAATGATATGTATGTTGGATTACACATTTATGGAAGGTGTTAAGGATGTTATTATCTTGATCTATAATATTTTTAATAGACCAACTTGCATGATAATTTCCCTTCAAGAAAATATTAATGTTTAAATAGTCCCCTACAACAACAAAGATTCGTAGCATTTATTTCGCTCAAAATCCTAAGCCCCCAAAAAACGAAAGGGCTTCACTTAGTTGTTTGATTTAACATCCATTTGAATAACATACGGTTTGATCACTTGTCCATTCTAATTTCTAATGCACCCCTAGACTTACCTGGGTTACCTTTGGAGGCACCATCATAATTCAATTCAAACCATCCTATTATGGGAGGATGACACTTGGTATGTTCTTTGGGATCAACTTTTATCTGATGACTAGAGTTTGAAAACATATTAAGATTATATTTTTCCAAAAGTCTTATATCCTAGCTGCTCTTCCAATTCCTTTTGGGATGCCTAAAACTAGAAACATTTTTTCTTATGTCATTCACATGACCATTAGTGATTCTCATGATTGAATGGTTCTTGTCTTAATAAATGGTAGCATTACGAGTTTTCCAAATGGTCCACATGACATGAGGAAAGGAGATGTTCCAAATATTCTTGATCACTAAATTCTTGGAGGGGAAATTCCATTTTTCTTGAGCATGAAAAATAGAATCCAGAAGTGTCCACTTTATCTCCATGAAACCAAAAAGTAAGAAATTCACTTCACATGTAAAGGGAAACCTAAAAATAGGTGCTTAGCAATCTCTTCACCTTTGTACATAGAATATATCTTTTTAGAATATGTTGATCTGTATTTTCCAATTATCGATAGTTAGATCTTTATTTTCAATAAAAATCTAGAAGAAATGGTTAATCTTAGGAGTTAACTCCTTAATCCATATTTTATTCTAGTTAAAAAGAGGAATTTTAAAAGTAGAGAGGATCATGTATCAAGATCTTACTTGAATGATTTCCATCAAATGTGTTGTCCCAAATGAATTCATATTGATTCTAAATACATGGATGTCCTTATTTATGAGCATTTAATATATCCTAATGATGTTTTGATAGTTTAAGTATGCTCTACCAAAATCTTGAATCTAAATCTAGGAGTTCCTATTGATGTAGCTGCTAAATTTCTCACTAATCTATTCTTAGAAATATTCAAATACCTAAGATCCATACTCGGTGTTAGAAAGAGAGAGGTAGGTAGGTTAACCATTTATATTTCCAGAACAAAATATCCTTCCCATTTCCAATTTTTTACCGGCTTCCTATTGTAATAAGATTTTTGCAATTCACTAAAGCATTCCAAAAATTAGACCCCACAAGAAGGCCATCCTTGTGCAACCAGCCTAAGATTTTATAATTTTCTAGATATTTATTTCTTATGATGGAAATACAAGGGAGGTATTATTTTATCATTATCTAGTCCATTTTTGATATCATTCCTTTATTCATCCATCTAATATTATTAATGAAAAGCCCACCAAAATGTTTTGGAAGACAAAATTTTTCCAAAGAAACAAGAGAGATTCTATTAGTTTCTTCTACTCCGACCACAAAATATCTTTTGAATCCTTTATATGTTAAAAAGAGATACATAATATTAGGAGTTAGTTAATCTTAGGAGTTAACTATGGTTTTTAAAGAGATACATAATATTAATAGGGAAATTTTGAAGATTTATCTTGATGTTAAAACATTTCCCCACTTGAGATAGAACTTCTCCTTTCCTACTAGCTATATTTTTGTGAAGGAGTTCAAAAGGAGAGTTCCAAACCTCCATGGGAACCTTTCCGGTGAAAAGGGAATTCCAAGTTAGAAAGATGGCATCTTCTTGGTATTACAACATAGAATTTTAGTGATCTTTATTTGTCTCGTGCTTAGGAGTTTTCAAGAATATGATAAAAATATTATCAAAATTGATAAGTTGATCGGAGACCTCTTCGTAATCCATAAAAATATATGTAATTCTCCTAGCTTCCACAATAGATACCATCATTAGAAATATGGTGTCATTAATGAAGTGATGATTTTAAACTCTAAAGGCATGGTAGAAAGTTTTGAAACCTTTGAGATATCTTGATTGAATTTCAGTGGCATTCCTCTTGTTGAGACTTTCATCCATAAGAATAAAAAATAAGAGGAGAGAGGGGGTCACCCTGGATAATGCCTCTAGTGCTACTAAAGAAACTAGTTGGACTTCCATTAATGATGACATAAAACATATGGGAAGATTGAAAATCTGCAAGAGTTTTCTTAAGTTATCATCAAAATAAAAATTTGTGAGAACTTTTTATAATAATCTCCAAAAGACCTAGTCAAAGGCTATGTTCTGCAAGTTTATTGTTACTTGTGTGAGTATTCATTCATATAAGGAGATTCATGATATCAAGGATTAAAAATTATCCCACAAATTTCTTCAATATGGCTAATAGTTGAAGGTTATCTTACAATATTGATAAGCTCCAAAACTATGCAGAAGTTTCCATTGTTTCATTACATGCCTTATATAAAAGTGCAAGGGTTAACAATTATACTACAATCAAATCAAGATGTTGAGATGATGTTTTAGTTTTTGATTAAAGTTTCAAAGGCCATGTCTTCTAATGGAAATTTTTTCATGATGATTTAATTGGCACAAGTGCTTGAGAAGGTTTTTTGAAGATGATACAGATGTTCATAAAGATGAATAGGTCTATGTTACCTAATAGAGTATTAAAGATAAACCCAAGAAATGTCATATGATTTAGGTCTAGAAGTTGTAGGGCATCAAGTTATGAAAATTTTGAAGCATAGTCACACTACATTACTTATGGTTCATGAATGTATGTCATATGCATAGGTTTTTATCTTTCCAATATGAAGAATAAAATCTTGAATGAAAAGATATAGGTATACACATATTAGAGCTTGTTCTATAAGGTACAATATGTCTGAGTTAATGAAGAAGGTAAAAAATATATCCTAAAAATTGTAACAAAAGATCTAGATATGGCTATTCATTCCGAAAAGTTTTTGAAAGTGTCAAGATAATGGAAGATTAATAAATAGAAAGATATATAAGATTGAGCTCGGATGTTTTCGTAAGGTCTATAGTAGAGTGTTTATTAGTGTGAGTTATTTTCCACATCATCGGGTGAGTCATCCCACTCAGGTGAGATCATAGGCCCACATGTCATTTAGGGGTCATTATGAAATTATCTTATGTGTCAAGACGTCATATGCATCATTGGGAGTTATACTTCTATTTTGGGAATGTAACTCCCCCTCTCCTCTAGAGTTGTTATTATTATCAGAAAGCATGGGGTTACTTAGCACCTCCTATATGTACACCCCTTTTATCTATAAGATAGAGAGAGATTTTTGGATTGTAATGAGGTTCTTTCCATGTTTTGAATATTTGCATGCACATTTGGTTGATGCTTGCTCCTTCCTAGATCTCTTCACATTGTCATTTGCACACCCATTGATGTGATGTGTACGTTGTCCCTCGTGATCCTCATGTTTCAGGTTTTGAACCCTCTTTCATGGTATCGAGAGCATATCATATAGATCCATGCACTCTTCGGTGTTTTTGTGTGTTTTCTCGGATTACGATGTGATCTACGGTTCTCGTTGCATGTGTCGTAATGGTTATTCCATCGGTGCATTTTGTGCACTAATTCAGGATTCATACCTTGTTTAGTTTTATTCATGCTCATGGATGTCAAGGTTTTACATGCATGTTTAGAGGCATCTTACGGTCTTAGTTTTTAGGTTTCGAGGGTGCGGTGAGGTTTGAAGTGCTAGTTATGAGTATTTTTAGGATTGAAGAGTTGTTGTTTTGGCCTAGCTTGGAAGATCTCGCCAATCTAGAAACCGAGTTGGCTCTAGATTTTCCTTGGCTAGATCCTTCTTTCATTCATCTTGCTCACCATATTTCCATGCAACATCTTGGTTGTGCATGGTCTTGGCCCTATCGAGTTTTTCATTGGGTTTTTTTTTTGAAGCCTTGGACCACGTGCTTGTACTATTCGTTGGCTCCTTCTGGCCCTTGCCATTTTAAACCTGCATGTTTTTGCACTATTAACTGAGCTTCCCATCCTTGTGACTCAAGCTCTACATGGGTTTTATATCTTTATCAGCCTTCATTTTCTACTTCTTCCAGATCCATTCGACATTCGACTCTGTTGGAGCATGTGTTTATCGATGTCTTCACCCTCTACTTTTTCCTCACTTTTTGCTATCTCGTTGCTCGAACCTACTTGTTCTACCTTCTACATCCCAAAGTTTGGTTCTCGAATCATCATTTGGTTCATTGGGATCTGTGATATTTGCTATCGCTTGAGCTTTCCCATGGATGGTTTTCTAGCTCATGAAACTCTCACACTTTTCCCTTATCTCGCAAGGAATCCTACCGACTCGGCATTGTTTCACCCTCTCGTATGGCTTCCTTACCTTGGCATTGAACACCTCTAGGATCATTCATTGGTTAACCTATCTTTCTTGGGTTGTTTTCCTCAAGAAATTTAACACGTGCTTACCTCAAGCAAATAACTCAATGGTCCACATGATGACTTGTCCCATTTCCCAAAATCCACGTGGAACTCTCTTTTTCTAGAACATGGCGCTATATCCACTCACTAGAAATTGACATATGTCTACACATGACATTAGAACTCTCCTGTTCGAGTGCATTTCACATGTGTAATCCTTGGCACTTGACCTGGTCAACCTTGCATTTGAATTCAAACCACCGAGCCACTCTCTCCACTCATAGATTCCTTGATTGCTCTAACGGTTAGTTAACCGTGCTTTGACTTGGTCCTCCCACTCAAGTGGCTTGCCTCTCATTTTCAATATTGTTTAGAGGCTAAACACCATTTTACCTAATGTTTTAGGGTTAAAAACATTCATTCATGACATTGTAATACTTTTCTAGATATATTTTTCTTGTATATTGTTCTTCCTTCGAGTGTCAAAGATGGAGGACGAGGTTTGGGGTTGGCAAGAGGCTAATCTCCCTCACAAGAAAAAAAAACCCTATCTAAAATTTGATGTTGTTTCTAACGAGTACACATACAACCCCTTTTGCACCCATTTCAGAACTTTTTATTATTTGTAAATCCTATTGGCATTTTCCATCGATTACGGGAATCGTTTTGTTGTTATAACTTTTGACTCGGTGCTCAATTTTGAGTGCTTCTTTAGTCAAAGTTACATGATTTTTCGCACACTAGGTGATGACACTGTCAATTTTGTAAACACAATACTTTATAAATTTCCATACTTTGGGGGTCACTATTACTCTTGGGTGTTGTATTACACGTAGATGCACTATCAACCGAGTTTGACATCTTGAATTTTTGCACCTTTCACTTCTTGTTTCGCATCATGGAGGGTTATCTTTACATATTTGAGCATTGCAGATTAACTTATAGCCTCCACCACTTTTTTCCAGGAGAGGGAACTATTCATCTTGGAGTGCTTCTATGGAACGTTATTTTTCCTATGAGGGTCTTTCACACTTCTTGCTTGGTCCATTTCCTGTACCCATTGATCATCATCATTTGGAGGAATTTCTTGAAACTTGTGACCATGTTTCTAGGAACTTTATAGTTCATGTCTCCAAACCTCTCCACTTTCACGTGGTAGACTTAGATCCTCCCCACCGCATCTGGAGCATCTTTCAGTACCTCTATGGAGACCCTTCGCAGAATTTCGTCATTTTTTTTTTTGTTGATCTAGTGGTCTCCTCTTCTTATTCATGTGATGGAAGTTTCACCAACACATACTCACTTGGTTATTCTTTTGATGATGAGGATTTTGCACCTAGTTCGATGTAGATAGTACTATAGAGTAATTTTCTCCTCCTCTCACTATTCCATAGAGTGTTGTCACCCCTCCCATCTCATAAAACATTGAGTAGTCCCATACTCACCATATATAGTCATTGCACACACCTCATAAAACATTGAGTAGTCACATACTCAGCCATATATAGTCATTACACGCACCTCATTTCCACTTTTAGTGTGCAAGGACCCTTCCACTCCTCTACCTTCATTAGATGACTCATACCTATCTCGACATCTCTCTTCTATTTGTCTAACGCCCTCATTGGGAAGATTATATGCCTAACTTTGGTCATATTTTCGCATATCCCACTTGTGATGCACTACTGGGTTTCTCATCCTTCTACAAGTTCCTTTGAGGATTTTATCATCTCCATTGTTGGGAGTGCCCCTTCTAGGAATCTTATCGCTTACACTTTTTCATATTTATTCACAAATCCAACCTTACTTGTGGAATCATTTTCTATTGTGTGGGTTGTTCCGATTCCTTCACATCACTTAGACATCCTTTCTATGGGTGTTCACTCTTTACACTCTATCAGTTCTATGCATGTGGAATTACCTTTGCTTCCTGGAGCTCACTTTCTATATCTATGTCACACATTCGTGGACATGACTCGAGTTTTTTGTGCTAGCACGCCTTTGGTTTCCTTCATGGGTCTGGCAGGACTTCTAAGCACATCATTTATGTCCTTCCTAAGGGAAGGTACATAGTTTTGTGTGGGTGGATATTTTTCGGTCTAGAGGTAGTGGATCTTGTCATCGAAATTCTTTTGGGAAACCTCCTAGAGCTGCAGAGTTCAGATCTTTACATGGCATCTCTTGTATTCCTCTCTCTCCCTCTTATTTTATCTTTTTCTTATTTTTGAGAGATTTCCTCTTTGTACATGGGTACCTTTACGTGCTCATCTATGGCCAGGACCCATCTTTGGAATATTTCTTAGATTAGAGAGTGTTTTGTTCTCTTATGGTGGATGTTGTCCCCACTTGGTTTTCCTTCATTGCTTAAGATCTCTTTGTTGTGTGTGGGTACCTCATCATGCTTTTTCTAGGACCCACTTCTCATTTTTGAATTTCTCGCCTCATCCTACGTTATGATGAAGGGGTTGTGGGTGTGAGTTATTTTCCACATCATTAGGTGAGTCATCTCACTTAGGTGAGATCATAGGTCCACACATCATTTAGGGGTCATTATTATATTCTCTTATGTGTCAAGTGCATCATATGCATCATTGGGAGTTACACTTATATTCTTATAATGTGACTCCCCCTCTTCACTTGATTTGTCATGATTGTAGTACTTTGGGGTTTCAGCACCTCCTCTATGTACACCCCTTTAGATCTATGAGATAGAGAGAGAGTTTGTGGATTTTAATGAGGTTTTTCCCATGTTTAGAATCTTTGCATGCACATTTGGTTTATGCACGCTCCTCCCGAGATCTCTTCACGCCTCGTTCACATGTCTGTTAATGTGTACTTTGTCCCTCATGATCCTCGTGTTTTGGGTGTTGAACCCTATTTCAGTGTTCATAAGGTTGATAAACATGAGAAAGTGTATTCTTGAGCTGTAGGTGCATGTATTATCAAAAGAGAAGTTGTTGATAGTGGCTTGGTATGGTGATTTAAGTAAATCAAGACCTGTGAAATTTTATTCGACCTATCTTTATGACACGTGCTTAAGGTGTGTGACCTTAAATTCACATAATTAGTTAGAGTATGTTGATATCTAGTAAGGGGAGCACTTAGAAGGTGTTTTACATGGTTTTCCTACTTCTATTATGTTGATAAATTTTACTAATATAGGCTAAAAATGTGTATTAGGGATCATGGCCCTAAAAGTTATAAAAGTAGTGTTGGAGGAAAACGATGTCTTTAAGAATGATACAAGACTAAAAAGGTATGTATAACATGAATGAAGCCAAAATTTGGAGAATATCAACTCAAGTGGAGCTATTTTATACTCATATTAGGTTCATGAATCCTTCATTTGGTTCTCTTGAAGTGAAGAAAATAGTGTAAAGTCCAAGGGGAGATTGTGTGTAAGTTATTTTTTCATTGTTTTCATTATGTCTTGTCATAATTTTTCATGTTGAGTTTATCATTATATCATTTTTCATAAATGTCCAAGGTGGAGAGTAACATCATACACATGAAAAAGGGATTCATGTAGGTGTTTTTACTTGAGGTCACCATCAATGTTTTGAAGTGATGTAGGGCATATACCTCTTGAAAAACACACCCAAGTTAGTTTCGGATGAACAACTTCAACTTTAATCTTAAATTTGTAAAAATGGGCTCTTCCTTTCTATGTTAAGTAACCATCAACAAGGAAAATTTTAAGGAATAACCCCAAAAACTTATATAGATTGTGTTGAATATACCTGTAACAAGTTTCGTAGTTGTGGTGAATGACCCTATAACCATTTTTGTTATTTCAGCGAAAATGGTAAAAATATAAAAAATAGTTGGAAATCAAATGGAAAATATCCTAAATCTAGTTTGGTGAATACCCTCTGTCGAATTTTCTCTCCAGTGGAAGTCACCAACTCAATAGTCATAGTCACCAACTCACCACTACTAATGGAACTTGGAAGTTGGACTTGGAGCTTTCTAATTGGTTCGAAATTCACAATAGCTGATATGACCCACCAAACAACTAGACATTGGGAAAATGGTATAATCATGGAGATTTATTATTGGTTTGTGCTTTGGGGTGACTAACAAAGGATATGTAGAGTCTGAAACTCAGTCCCACTATGAAATTTTTATGAACATGGTGTTTTTAATTGGTTCGAGACTTTCATGTGAAGCATACATAAGAGAAATATCCTTTTATAGAAAATGGTTTGTTAAAACCATACATACCTAGAGACTTCATACCATCTCACCTTTTGCACTATGGCATGGTTATTACAATGGAAAACAACATACAAACACATCTACAAGAACATATCACCAACTCGGTGACTCACCATTAACAGTGGAACTTGGAAGCTGGACTTAAAGCTTTCTTATTGGCTCATACTTCAGTTTCACAATAATTGACAAGACCTGCAAAATAAATGACTTTGGGAAAATGGTATAAGCATGGAGATATATTTTTAACTTGCACTTTAGGGTGAGTAAAAGAGGATATTTATAGTCTAACACTCATTCCCACCGTAAAATTCATATGTATGTGGTGTTTTTATTGGTTCACACTTCACAGTGAAGCATACATGAGAGAAATATCATTTAATAGAAAATGGTCTATTAAAACCATACGTATGCAAAACCTTATTAATTACTTTCCTTTCACACTCAGACATGGTTCTTACAATGGAAAATAACATGTGAACACATCTATGGGAACATATCACCGACTCAACGACTCAAGACTAATAGTGGAAATTGGAAGTTGGACTTGGATCTTTCTTAATTGTTCACACTTTTTCACAATAACCTACAGAACCCACCAATAAATGACATTATTAAAATGGTATAAATGTGGATATTTCTTATTATATTGCACTTCAGGGTGACTAACAGAGGATATGTAGAGTCTGAAACTTAGTCTCACTGCAAAATTCATACATACGTGGTGTTTTTATTGGTTCACACTTTGCAGTGAAGCATACATGAGAGAAATATCATTTAATAGAAAATGGTCTATTAAAACTATACATACGTGGAGCCTTCTTATTGGCTTTCCTTTCACACTCTAACATGGTTCTTATAAAGAAAAATCTATCCACATGTAATTAACCAGACTAAGAGGTGAAAAGAAAGGAAAATTGAGGAAAATATTTAAGTAATAAATGTAAAACATATAAATTATTAAATGGAAGACTAGACTTCAATGATGTAATTGTATACCACCATTTTATTATGAGCCACAAATTAGTAAAATGACACATGGCATATTATGATTATTCACTACCACTTTGCCTCACTTCACCAACACCTTGCAGACTCCAAAACTTTATTAAATTGGTTCATTTGGTAGACTTGGAATCCACGGAATGCCTTTTCCTTGAGGAGTTTTGGAATCCTCGACATGTGGTCGTTTGACATTCAATTATAGGAATTGGGGCTTATTTTACATACCTTTATGCTTAGGTTCCATAATGTCCGACACTTGGCCACTTATAGGAATAGGAAAATGACATGTGGCATCTTCTTATTGGTCATCGTCACTCCGCCTCACCTCACCGACACCACAAACACAAATATTTATTGAATCGGTTCATTCCACGGGCTTGGAATCTGTGAAATTCCTTTCCATTAAGGAGGCCTAGATTGGGTGACACTTGGCTACTCCACATGTGATGTTACCACATATAGATACTAAGATACGTTACACATATGGATACGTGATGCGAAGTATGATTTTATTAAATTATTTTAAATATTCTGCATCGTTTGATATATTAATATCAATGACACATTCTATATTCTAGGATGAAGGCCTGAAACACTCACATTTCAAATGGAAGTTCCCAAAATAGGCCTAGCAAAGTGACAATTGTCATCCACTAAATGGAATTTCAAAACAAACTAAATTTAACATCTAAGGTAAAAGATGTAATCATTTATAGTGATGTACTACTACTTACACGGTGATATTTAACATCCATTGCATTCTATTTCTAGAATGCATAATGAAATAGAAAGAAGAATAGATTCACGAAGTTGTGGACCATGGAGAAGGATGGGTTTCCTCATATGGTTTCTCAAAATAAGATGTTATTTTTGAATATCGTACCACTACAAGGAGGGGTTGGAATAAATTTTTACCGATCTTCCCTTTTTAATTGTAATTTTCCTAAATTACGAGTCTTGTAAGGAAATTTTTTGAGTTAGCAGAGCTATGGGATGAAATTCGACCAAGGAATTATAGTGTCATGACATTCTCGATAGCGTAAAATAAAAAAATGATATAAATAACCTACAAAACTAGATAAAGTAATGTGACATGAATTAAAATAGGTCTCAAATATACTCACCTATAATAAGTGCTTTAGGGATGTAAAATGTAACGCAGCACCAGTGCCCTAACAAGACCTTGATTTATTTTATTTTTGTAAGATAATTGTAATATGTTGATTTCTGAATCCTTTTCTATTACTTCACAAATTTCTAAAATTGGAAAATTAGAAAAGATTAAAAACCTTTGAAATTTTCTCAATGCTTAGTGATTCTACATCTACAATCTACATATATATATGTGGAAAACTTAATAAAATTCCTAAAAATACTCCCATAAATGTCGGTGAATGAGCCCAAAGGACCAATAATGTTCCATAGATTTCTTCGCGATCCAAGAATGTTTTAAAATCTAGACCTATTGATCATGCAATGATTCAATATAAAAATATACATTGGAATAGGATATTTTTGCCTATTTGTATGGGATGGATTATTGTTTGTGTATTTTTTGGGAAAAATTAGGCACTGTCGTGGCCATAAAAATCACCAAAATTAATTCCTAAAATCCTATTATTTGCCAAATTACGAATATTCGATACTAAATTTTCCCGACCATCAAACAAGAAAAATTTTCCTCTAGTATTATAATAGCTTATACAATGCTTGAACTATATTTATAACCATGAACTCACACTATCCCATCCATCATGTTAGGTTTTTACTCACAAAAATCCCTCACTCTAATGTATAGGGTTCAATTTGGTCTTTCCTTCTCTATGTTATAGCTCAAGATTTAGGATAGTTGACAAATGTATAATTAAATTATAGATAAATTCCTAGTAACTCACCTCTTATTCTCCTCCCTTAATATATTATTCCTTCAAATAATCAAACTCCCTTGGATAGTTCACAACTACTCTAGTACATTCCACACTGTCACAAGCATTCAAGTAGAAAAAAGAAGTTATGATCAATGAGTTTCTATACCATTAAGGACTTCCTATGGTATTTTTAGATACATTCACAAAATCCTTAAGGTATAATATCAACTATAAAAGGATTTTTGATTCAAAATTGCTTCACAAGACCATATTATTGACAATAGTCTTAAACTCGGTTCAACCTAGGCTCGAAATGGCATACCGGTAGGATTTGGACAATCTTCATACACTTCCTAAACTAAATGAGAAGTCCTCTAATCTCCACTCAACTTTCTTGAGTTATGTGAGGGATTTCCAAACTTTACAAACCCTAGAGATACCCTTAAACTTGTTAAATTTTATCTTCTCTTCTCGCCCACACCTATGACACCACACTTTGTCATGAAACTCTCTCTCGAATGGAAATGAATCTATTTGATTTATTTTCCAATAGGCCCCTGATCTCTCTACAGAGAAATCTACCAAATTTTAGGATTTTTCAAGGATAATACTAGAGTTAGAAGGATTTTTGTCGGTGAAACCCTAGTTACAGGGTGTAAGCTATTGTGGCAACATGAGAGGGAGTTTTGATAATTTCTTTCTCATTTTTTGTTTTCCTTAGAATATATACACTCAAAAAGGTTCTTCCCACTTAGTATAAACTTCTTAAACTCTTATCTCACCTTCAACAATCTCCCTATATTCTCAGCAATCAAGTTTCTTCTTATAAATAAATATCTTGCTCTATTTTATGCCACTGTGATAGCTAAATATTGCACCACTATTCATTCAAACACAAATGGGAAATCATGACACTCACAAGAAACAAAAACCATCAAAATCTGATTTCATTGAATTTTATTTTAACATTGCACGATTTGTTTTTCTCGAAATACACATACACTCTTCTACTCACACATTGTCAAACACATGCATGACCACTTACACACACATTATTTTTCCTAACTTCTCTTTAGAGCTCAAAAACTCAAATTAATGAGTGATAAATGGCTCCACCAATAGTTAAAAAGGTGTTGTATACTCCCTTAACTCAATTTTTTCTAGGTAATCGACCATCAATACTCATGATGAGTTCATAGGTGTCGATTGCATGTAAGAAGTGAGTTACAAAAGAAAGGGGGTTGCAATATTCCTTCAATGTCATAAAGGATCCCCTAAAACCAATATTAAGACTCTAAAAAATTCTAAAGGATCTATTAGATCGGATAGACAACATACATATGCTATCAAGTCAACAAATTTCTTTACAACATTCAAAATTTTAAGCTATGCAAGATGGAGGAAACCTTCTTAATTGAAATATTTACCTCTTGGACTTAAACGACCATATAAATGACACCAAAAACTCCCTAAGGGATTTATAAATCCAAAATTTGATCACTACATGCATATATTGACTCTTTTAGTGATGCCCTATATCATACTACTAAGGGGAAAAAGAGAAGATTCCATGGTGTTGGATTTGGCTTGTAAAATGATATCATCTCATTCGTTCTTTATTTCCAATTGCATATAGGCCTATAAGAATGCACTTTGATTTATTTTGTTGTCTCAATCCTTCTTTGTGATTATATCTTGTGTTGTACAAGGATCTTCTTCCTTGAATCAATCTTTTTATGAACTCATTGACTTTATTTGTCCTACACGCTATCCTTTCCAACTACTAAATGAGTTAAAGCACCTTATTCACTTCTATTTGTGATGTTTCTTCATGATCCTTGATAGTGACATAGTCTCTTATTTATCCTTTGGAATATTCTTGATTTAATTCACTCTCATGATTGAGAAATCTTGGTGTTTTCTTGATAATTTCATCTTCATGTGACTGCTTCATCCTTACTTTCTCCATCACTCCTGCAAAAAAACACTAGAAGTGAGATTAATATGCAAATTTTTACCTTTTCCTTCATCCTTGATCTTCATGACTTAAGTATGTTTTGTTTCTTCTTGTACTTTCCACACTATGTCCTCTTGAATTGTCTTAGCATTCTTTATATGATTGCAATTATCCATGACAGTGGTATGATTGATTCATGTCCTTTCTAAGGTTTGAATTGTATACTTATTTGGCTTCCTCTAGAAGATATTCCTTGTCCTTTTTCTCATCATGGTCTACATATGAATCTTCATCACCTTTTATATACATTCTCTTTTGCAAGTTATTTTAGTACTCACTCTCTCCACTTATCCATTCCCACATGGCTTTGAAACTGCATTTTCCATATTCCTTTAGAATTCATTGAGTCATCTCTTTCCCAAGATTATGAGATACTATATTTTTCTTCCAAAACTCACCCTTACTTTCCTATCCTTTCACTTGTGCAACTGGCTCATACTTGTCTTAATCTTGTTTTTTCTTTTTGCTATCTTCTTTTTCTTCATCTCCTTGGATATCTACAAATTCTTCTTCTTTTTCATCTTCCTTTCTCTTTTCCTATTGCACATTGTCTTGATTTTTCCATGTATTTTCTATATTTTGCATGCTTCTCTCTGATTAATCTACACCTTCATCCTTCACCCTTTTTCTTACACATTCAAAACTTAAAGAAATATTAGATTAAAAAAAAAGAGGTTTGAATGCCTCATCTTTCTTCTTCATGACCTGATTTTCCTCATTTTCTCTCTTGACTTCTTCACACAACTTATTCACTCTACTTTCCTTCCTCTCTCTTCTCTCATGATCTATATAATATTCATCATATTTTTCTTCAGCCACTAGACCTTCCTCTTGGTCTATAAGAAATTTAGCATGTGTTTTCTCTTGATCTCTCTCTCTTTATCATTCCTTTCTTGCTTTATTGTTTCATATTTTTCATTCTTGACCTTCTCTTGTATTGAGGTGATTTCAATTTCTTCACTAAATGGGTTTTATTCTTTTTATCTTACCTCTTCATCCTCTTGTTCCTAATGCATCATCTCTTCTTCACTTACAACCATCTCATCTAAAATATTTTTCTTATTTTATTCATGTAAATTGGAAAATTTTTCAATAATTTGTAGTTATTCAAACACAAAATCACCGTTTTACACATTTTGTTCATCACAAATGCTAGGATTGACAAACCTAGATTCCTCCTCTTCTTGTGTAGTTTTTTTAAAAAATCATTTTTTATGTATTATTGTTGACATACCTCATGCACAAGCTAATCTGGTATTCCTTTCCTTAATTTCCCTCTTCATACTCACCTATTTCATTAAACGATTCACTTTCTTACGGGTAGTAGTATATTATCTTTTCATCCCTAAATATTTGTCCATATTCTTCCTAAAACTCCCACTCATTACCTGATTCTATGGATTCTTCTTCTTCTAAATCCTCTTCTTCTTCCATGCTCAATATCCATTCCTCAACCTTGGCCACATATTTCTTAAGCTCTCTCATCTTTTTCTCAAACCACATATCAAATTTAATAAATTTCTATTTCCTCTTATATTTTTTCTCTTATTTCTTTCCTTCTTAACTAGTTCCTTCTAATGGCTCAACAACACCACCAACTCTCTCATCAAATCCTCTTTATCCATCATCCTCTTTACCATATTAACAATTTGTTACACACAAACTTTACAAACCACTTCACACTTATTTTTTAGAATATTAAAAAACAATGTATTACTCTTAGAGGATCTAACATGCTCTAATACCAATACGATGCAGAGCATATACCTCTTTCACATACACACCCAAGTTACTTTCAGATGACAAAGTTCAACTTTGGTCTTAAACTTGCAAAAATGGGCTCTTCTTCTCCATGTTAAGTAACCATAAAACATGAAAAAAAAAAATTCTAGGATTATACTATATTATTCAATTCTTGAACCATGTTTATAACCCCCAAATCATGTTATCCCTTCCATTAATTTATGTGTTTACTCACAAAAATCCATCACTCTACCCTATACGGCTCAATTTGTTGTTACCTTCGCTATGCTATAGCTCGGGCTCTAAGAAAGTTGGAAAATTTATAATTAAATTGTAGATAAAGTCTTAGTTACAAACCTTTAATTCTCCTCCATTAATATATTAGTCCTTTAAATCATCACACTCCATTCCATAGTTCCCAACTACTCTTGTTGACATTCCACACTATCATAGGAATTCAAGTATTTGATCCTCAAGAAGAAATAAATTATTATCAATGAGTTCCTATACCATTAAGGAATTCCTATGGTCTTTGGATACACCTTCAAAAAATCACTAAGGTAAAATGTAAACTATGAAATGATATCTAATTCAAAATTACTTCACAAGACCATATTATTGACAACAATCTTAAACTAGTTCAACCTAGGGCTAAAATGGTGTATTGTTAGAGTTTTCATTACCTTCACACACTTCCCAAACTAAATGGAAGGTCCTAAAATATCCATTTGAATTCCATGAGTTATGTGAGGGAGTTCAAAACTTTACAAACCTTAGAGATACCCTTAAACATGTTAAAGGTTTTCTTCTCTGCCTGCCCCCACCTTTGAAAACTCACTATCATGAAAATCTATCTCGAATGTAAATGAATTGATTTGATTATTTTTGAAATAGGTCCCTAACCTCTCTTTAGATAAATATACCAAATTTTAGGAATTTTTCATGCTTAAAAATAGAATTATAAGGATTTTAGTCCATGAAACCCTAGTTACAAGGTGTTAGTTACTATGGCGACCTGAGAGGGAGTTTTGATAATTTATTTCTTGTTTTTTCTTTTCCCTCAAATATTAACACTCCAAAAGGTTCTTCATAATTATTAGAAACTTCTTAAAATCTTATCTCACATTGAACAATCTCCCTATATTCTAAGCAATTGATTTTCTTGTTGCAAATAAATATCTAACTCTGGTTTATGCCACCATGATAGCTAAATATTACACCGCTAGTCATTCAAACATGAATAGGAGATCATGACAATCACAAGAAACACAAAACCATCAAACTCTTCTTTCATTTAATTGGATTTTAACATTACATTCTTTGTTTTTCCAAAATACACATACACTCTTCTAGACACACATTGTCAAACACATGCATGACCACTTACACACATGTCTATTTTTCCTAATTTCTATTTGGAGCTCTAAAACTAAAATTATTTGTTGATCAATGGTTATACCAATAATTAAAAATGTTTTTAACCTCCCATAGCTCAAATTTAGCTCGGTAACTTATCATCAAGAATCATGATGAGGTCACAAGTGTCAATCAGATGCAAGAAGGTAGTTACAAAAGAAAGGGAGTTAAACATATTCCTTCAAGATCATAATGCAGCCCCTAAAATGATTATTAAGACTCTACAAAATTATAAAGGATCTATTAAACTGACTAGAACACCTACATATGCTATCAAGCCAACAAATGGCTTTACAAAATTTGAAATTTTAAGCTATAAAATATGGAAGGAAACCTTCTTAATTTAAATCTTGACCTCTTAGACTAAAATGACCATTTAAATGATAGAAAAAACACCCTAAGGGATCTATAAAGCCAAAATTTGATTACTACATGCCTAGATTGATGTTTTGTAGTGATACCCCTACATAATGAAGATGGTTGTCATCAAAGAGAAAGGTATAGATTGTTGGACATTGTATATTAGGTTTTCATTGATGTCAAATTGCATAGATTAAAAAGGTTGTTTAGGTGTCATATGCATCTCCATGAGGTTTCAATTATAGTTAAAAATGAAATTTGATTGGTAGTGTCCAATCTTGTAGTCTTGCTATTGTGTCTTAGATTATGGTCTAGTGTGCATGGTCATATAATGATCTCTCCATTGGTTGTAAGATGTTAGTATGAGGTAAAACATGGTAATAATGGTGTATAAAAGGTGTTAATGAGTCTTTAAGATGGTTATTAGGTCAATTCATGAAGAATCATGTGTTAAAGTGGTCATTCTAAGCCTATTCCTAGACCTAGTGCATTGTGCATGGTGGAGTAACATGAAGTATGGAGCTAAGAAACCATTTATTATCATGGGAAAGGTGTTGTGACATGTCATAACATGTGTATGAGGTGCTTTAGGTCCATAATCAACTATTTCATGTATGTTTATGGTCCTTGTGGAGCAAGAAGGTGAAGACTAGTCAAGAAAGCACAAGTAATTCATGGTGGTGAGAAATATTCAGAATAATTTGAGAAAGGATGTTACTTAGGTAGGTTATAGGAGATGATCATGTTACTTCATGTCAAGTTTTAGGTCTGTATGAAGATATTTTCTCAATATATGAAGTTTTGGAAAAATGAGTTCTAAAGAAGACAAAATCTAGCTCAATGGGTAACTTTAATTACTTACCCACTCACAAACACTATGTATGGTACCTTGTGGCTTTCAAGTATGATTTTTCATTTATATAATAGTGTTTTGTGAAAATAATTAGTTTATTTGGTCATTTTATTTCTATGAACAAATGTTAATAAGATAAATTGCTATAAACCCGAGTAAAACCCTACTAGAAAAGTGATATATAAAATATAAACCGTATGGGGAAAATGGTATAAGAAAGAAAATATTATGCATACATGTTTAATAGGATTATCCAAGGCTCATTTTGGCATAGGTTTCATGATCCATCTGTTTTCAGAATAGAGAAAAACCTAGTTTTAAGGAAATATGTAGTTTTAAGGCCGAGATGGAGGTGTCATGAAGAAAAGTAATTTGTTTTAGAATCCTTGGGATACTTTATATAAAACTATGGAAAGTTTTAGGATTCGTCATTGGAAAAATGAAAGATACATATCCTCAAATTAGTACTAGCGATTTTGGTCTTAAAGGCTAAAAGATAGTCATGGAGCTTTGAGATGAGTTTGGTCATTTGGCATCTTGTAGTAGTTGTTTTTAGTCATGAATATCATGTTGAAACCTTATATGATGTGTTTTATTGATTTTTTATATTTGGAGAAGTGTTTTCTTATCTAAGCCTCAATGGCCTAATTGGTCCCCTTAGGCTTGCCAAGAAGGTATGAAGGAACAAATGTGTTGGATCAATTTTTTCTAAATGACATGTGCTTTTTAGTGCTTATACATATTAGTAAAATTTCCCTTGATGTGTTTCCTTTTTATTTAATCTTGTAAATTATTTCGATGATGATGAAGCATGTTTTTCTCAAGACTAGTTCTTGAGCCTATTTTGGTAGTTTGGAGAAGTTTCAAAGATTGAGATGTTTGAAGTCCTTGCACTATGATTTGGAGCTTGAAATGAGTTGTTCCACAAAGTATATTTAGAGATTTTTCCATTGATATACTTCTTGATTCATGATGAATATATTTTCTATGAGAAGTTGGTTTTTCTTCAAGACTGAATTACAGTTGCTTGAAGACCTAGTTGTTCATGCTTACAAAAAGGAGTGTTTTATGATGGAGATGGTAGTTGCAGAGGTTATTGAGGTTTTTGATGATTATAAGAGGTTTTATTTGGGTTGTGTCGATATTTTAGAGTGGTTAAAAAAATTATGTCTTTGAAGATTGATTTGCATTTATTGGAGCTTGGAGACCTTAATTTGGCCTACTTGAATGTCTTGGTACTTGATGGAGTTGTCTTGACCCATTCTGACCTATATGAGTCTTGTGAGATGTGTAATATGAGTTTAGTGATGTGTATTATGTTTTTCATGACTGACCTTAGTTTTCTTATTTGACCTATATTTTTTATGATGAGACATATATATAAGTGGCTTGTAATGACTCATTTAGACTAGTTGAGATAGAAGGGATGTGAGCGATGTTGGCATGTGGTATTATTAATTTTTTAATTTATGAAAAAAAAATTAATTACAAATTAACTTATGTATTATGGTCATTTTATGTTGTATTTTATATTGTCATGATGATTCGAGTGAGGATTACTTTCTCTTGCGAGAATATTCGGGTGCTCATGAGATGTTTCATGGAAGAAGGATCTTCTTGGATGGTTTATAAGTATGTTAGAATTATTTATAGAATTTTTGGGGAGTTATTGGGCACTCACATCAGTTGCATGATGCAGATACAAGTGATTGACTATGTTACAGGTGCTCATTTGGAGCATGTATGATTGTTAGGAGGTGTGAGCTTGCATTTTGGAGCTATATGAGATCTTATATGAATGTATTTAGCTGTATAATGGTGTATATGGTATATTTTAGTCATTTTTAGTGGTTTCATGATGAGTTATAGCATTATTTCAGTTGAAACTAGCTTTTATAGTGTGAAACCTTTACAAGTTGATATGCAAGTCTCAGTTTCTAGAGATTTTGGAATATGGTGATTACATTATGATGATTGGAGAATATTTTATGATGTGTCATGTTTATTTTGAAAATTTCAGGATTACATGAAGTGTATTTTGAAATTTATGTACTGCTTTTATGAGACAAGGTCAAAATCTAGTGCAAATCTAGCTCGAGTTGGGACTTCTGATGCTCACCCTAAATTGTGTACTTTACATGGGAACTTTTTTATTTTAGGGATATTTATATGGTGATTCTATAATTTTTTTAAAAATAATGAGGTCATTTCATCATCATGATCTTATGAATGAATGTTAAGAAAATAAATTGATCTAAAACCCTGGTTAGGACCAGTTTGAAAATGAAAGGTATAGTGAGCCATTTTTTATTTTTTATGTAAAAGTGATGATTGGATGTTCTATATTATTCTTCCATCTTTCCAGAAATTTTAGGATAGATCATGTGACAGTATATGGGCCCCACCTAAAAATGCTAGTTTCTGAAGAGTTCCAGTTTGTGGCAAAGTTGTCTAAATGAGGTATGAGATAAATTAATTTTATGGAATGTATGTGAGTTTTAATTGATGTATATGAATTTTTGATATAATGTTTTCTATGAAAAATTTCAATTTGAGTTCCATTCAAGTTGACTAGTAAAAGGTAGTTTTGAGGCCATAAAAAGCAATGTTTAGTAAAATGGCCATAACAGACCAACATTTGGAATTTTGAGATGCGTCAAAAAAATTGGAAATAGGATTCAGAGATATTTTAATTTATATAATTTTCTTACCTTGATGATGATTTTTTCTTATTTTTCCATGCCATGTTCGGAAAAGAAGATGTTTTCAAGTATGGAACATGATATGATTATTTGAAAGTTTTGAGTGGTTTGAATCATTAGATGAATTAGGATATGATTAATATCACCTGCAATGTTAAGAGGGATGAATGTGGAATCAATTAATCCATTTAAAGGTCATGAATGTTCTTAGAAATGTTTTTATCAGCTGATTGTTGGACATAGCATTTTGGGTAGGTTGATTTGGTAAAGATAAACATTGTTGTGGTGTGAGAGATGATTGTTTCAAGAATTTTAACTTGATTGTAAGTGTTATAAATTCTCTTTAATTTCCATAAAATGTCTACATGGCATATTTTTTTATTTTAATTCATTTAGTGACATAATGAAGTTTCCAGGGTCCTGAAGGGTGTATGAAACAACAATTTTAAGATGAACAAAGAGTATGGGACCCATTAAAGAAAATAATTTGATTGGTTGAGATAAATTGCGACCATGTATGGATGTTAAATGTTGTTTTAATCATTCATGGTGGATTTTTTGTCATGTATAATAATGTTTTTGGAATAAGGTGGTTTTTTCCATTATAATGCAAGGGTTTTGAGATTTTGGTGCATGGTTGAAGTGTTTTTGTTAAGAAGACCTATGTGGGTTAATTGTGAATTATATAGTGATTATTATGTAATTATTTAAGGCTTTTGTGGTTTTTAAAGTGGATGGAAAACGACCTATTTTGAATTTGAATCAAGGAGATGATGTAATAATGAAGTTTTGGGTACAATGGTAAAAATATTTTGAAACCCCTTTTATCTTCTTTTGAAGAACAATTTTTGAAAATAAAAACCTTTTGGGCCTAGCCCAAAACCCCTAGAATTTCATTCTAGGATTTTATCTAGGTGCATCTTCATGAGGATAGTTTGAGCAAAGAAATGACGGGAAGTATCTTTGAGAGCGAGTTGGAGAAGGAAGATTTGGATCCTTGTGCTTGGATGTTATCTTCATATCACATTGATGTTATTTTTCAGGTTTTTGAATCATTTTTCATATCTGATATTGATTTTAATACATTTCTAAAGTTTAATATCTTCATATGTATTCATGAGACATGGTTGATTGTCTTGAGAGCTCATGATTGTATCTTTTTTATTGTTATTGAAGAAATTATTCATTATAATATGATATGAATATCAATAAAAGTGTGTTGATTTTATTTGAATATCAATATAAGTTTTTTGAGTTTATATTGTGATATTTGCATTGATTTTATTTCATTATGAATATTATATGCTTTGATGTGTGTGCTTCACGAATTTTTGTTTAGGGTTTGAAGCATAAGTGTGAAAGTTTTATTGGGGACTAATTCACCCCCCTCTCAGTACTTGCCACCTCCAACAATTGGTATCTTAGAAGTCCCTTGAAAGTAGCCTAAGAAGCTAAAGGTAGATATTTGGTGACAATATGTCACCTCCATCATTGAAGAAAATGGCAGTTCATATCCACTCGATAAATCATATGGTAGTTAACCACGGTGACCATATTTATAAGATGTCTAGATCTCATGAGGAAATAGTAAGGTGTTAAGGAATCAAGTTGAGGAGACCTAATTTGAGATGAAGATCAAGAGGGAAGAGTGTCTCAAACATGAGGTTGAGAAAGAGAAATTGAAGAAAGAGTTAAGCACCATGACAAGAAAGGTATTATATTTTCAAGAGAGTTCAGAAAATATGAGTAAGATGTTGGAAAAATAAAAGGTTTATGGTGATAGAAGATGCCTAAGATTCAATGCAGGATCATCCAAATCAGAAATGAATGAAAAATAATCAATTCAAGGATATAATGAAAGAAAGCATCTAATAAAGGGATAAAGTTCAAGGATTCCATCTCATAGAAGATCATCTATCAGGAAGCCAAATGCATATAGCTTTTGTGTTTTTCATGGTAATTACTATAAGTGTGGTGTTTATGGACATATAGCTAGCATGTGTAGCCCTAAGGTTGAAAATAAGGATGATTGTAAAGGAAAGGAACATTGTGAAGGAAAGAAGGAAGAGGAATGTCAAGACAAGAAAGACAAAAATATAGTTCAAAGGTATGGAGCTGAATGTTATCTTTGTCATGAAAAATGTCATCTTGCAAAGTATTGCAAGAATGAACAACCAAGCACTAGAAGGTATGTAAGAAAGTTCAATGGATATTTCTTTTCTCACAAAAATTATGGATAGAATTTTTAAGTGCAAGAAAGATAAGTGGAATGATTTAGGTGCCACAAATTATGGCACATTGAAATGTTTTATGATGCAAAAAGTCGAAGAAACAGACTCAAACACCTAAGCCACAAGCTCGGGTGTACAAAAATAAGGATGAGGCTAGGTAAAGTACTCAAGAGGATTCCAAGATTATGACTAATCAAAATCAGGAGTCTAATGTGACAAAATTACAATCATAAAATAAGGAATTAGTCAAGGAGAAGGAATAAGAATTGATACCTTCTTAGGTCTCTCATCTAGTGTAACATTATGGGATATGTCTCTACTTGACTTCTTAGAGGTGTATTGGTTCTAATGAATCTTTAGAGTAAGATGGATTTATCTAAGTAAAAGTGTGTCTGTCTCCTCCATATATTCAAGGCATGAGCTCCTAAGTAATTTTACAAGTTTTAGTGGACCTAATTAATTGATCTTGTAGTATGAGTCATGTTTCTAGGTCTTGGTGTCTTCATGAGTGCATGAATGTATTTGTAAATCATTATTTCCATTACCCAAGTGTATTATTAGTTTGAGATAACTCATCATGTTTAAGATTCATATTTTTGTCTCGTTTGGATTTTATTATGTCATAAAAATCATGAAAAGAGTATTTTGAGTAGGTTAAGTGTGTGTATAACACAATTATCAAGTGTATATGATATGTGATATCTAAAAGAAATTATTCTCTAAGTCAAAATAGTATTTCAAAGGAGTCTCAAGAAGTGTATGGATATCATGGTCATGTCATAAGGAGTATGTCGGTGTTCTTGAAATCATAAAGTATGTGTCATAAACTACGAGTCTATGCTTAGAAGTGTTGGATGAGCATGTGGTTTGTGATGGTCTTGGTGACAAGTTTGTGTCCTAATAGTATCATAACATCTATTATGCATTGTAATGTGATGTCCCATGTATGTTTGTAGAGTACATCATGATTATGAAGTTTTTAAGGTGTCTTAGAAGCTATAAATGATCATCTAGGGTCTCAATATATAAGTGTTGTCAGTGTAAGTTGTCTGAACTTGAGTCATGGGCTATGTGAGTATCATTGGGTCATATTTCATGAGCTTTATAGGAGTGAATATATCTTTGAATGTGTTGAAGAATCTCTTTGAAGATGTATATCATATTCAAGTGTTTTTTTTTTATCATTACATCACTTCAAGAGGTGAACTATGGTGAAGACATGTTCAAAACATGAGAATTATAGAGTTTTCCATGAAGGTTTTAGGTATGCAAATTCCACACACGGTTCCATATCATCATATAAGTGCTCAAGTGTTTAGGTAATGTTATGACAGTGATGGTGATGAAGATTTTTGGTAATAAGAGTAAAATGTGAGCTATTTAAGGCCTCTCTACCCTTGGCAATGTTTCTCATAGTATCAATGAGTGGTATGCATGGAAAGTGAAGTTTGAAGGATAAAATAGATGAATTCAAGGCTAATTTTTGTATGTATGACCTAGACAAGGTTCTCTAAAGGATATAATTGATTTGAAGGTTTGTGTATTTACTACAGTCATAGGAATTCATGATAGAGTTCAAGATGAATATCATTTTTCTTAAAAGACCTAATTTAGAAGAAGTATTATGAAAGTTGTGGATACTCCCTTTTGTATGAGTTGTCAAGGTTATTGGTGGAAGGTTAGTCAGCTAATTTTTTGTCTCTACCAAGCAAGAAAATATCATGAAGGCTTATATATCAAATGACACGTATGTTTCTTGAGGTTAGGGGCTAGAGGAGTGGAATAGAGAAAGTTAATGGTAAAAATTAGGCACTATGAATTTCTAGTTGATTCTCATAATATTGTTGGCATAGAAAGGTGTTTTGAGTTTTTCCTATGGACATATGATGGTCAATAGCTTAATAATGTGAATTTAGACCTTTTGTGACTTATGGTACCCCGATTATGTTGAAGAAAGTTGTAAGTTTATCTGAAACTCATCCAATTTGAATGTAAGATATTTTAATGAGCCAAAAATGAAGAAACCTACGTGTAGTTTGAGTTAGTAGCTTCCAAAATTATTCAAGGAAAATCTATGATTTGACATAGGTCTTGGAAAATAAAGCTACAAAGTGTCAAGGTTGAAAAAAGTGCAAAAAATGATGTGTTCAAAGCTAAAGCTGAGGATGACTACACAAAAGGAGGGGTTTTTATAATGAAACCCCTTTGTTTATATTTTTTGACCAAGAATATTTATTTTATTTGGACAACCTCGGTGTTAAGCATGAAATGTTGAAAATATCCTTAAAAGTCCGAGAATACAAAGTCGAGTCTCGTGAAATTTGATTATGATGCTACATGGTGAAATATAATCTCTAATGCCGAGAGTGATACTCTAAGGGGTGAGAAAATCTTCTTAGAAAACTACAATGTGACCTACAATGAATGTGAAAGGAAACAATGTGAATGTGTATGGAAAGTTTAGGTGAAGTCATATTAGAGGTTTGAGATGACAGTGAAAGCTACAATGTATGTACATGATTGAAGTTACAAGTCTAGGTCTAGGAATTGAAGTCTCAATTGAAAGAGAAAAGTGTGAACAAGGAGGTATGAGCATTGATGCTCTGTGATCATGGGTTGTTTAACGTTTTAAGGAAATTTTTGCTCCTTCAAGTTTACTTTATGTGTGTACATATCTGAGAAGTGGCATTCTTGCCATCAATAAAGATCAAGTTTCAATTCTTAACAATGTATCAAATATTCAAAACATATATGTTGAAGTCAGCGGAGGTTCCAAAGGCATACCTACGGGTAAGAAAAGTGATGGAAATACTTAAATTGACAAAATAATATTGGTTGCAATTCTAATAGCCTATAAGGTAAGTATTTTAGTCTCAATTACATGTAAAGAAGCCTAAAACCTCTTAGAGATGATTAAGGATTGGTTTTTGTATTTGATCTATTACTATGACTCCTTGAAAAGCTTCAAATATTTTTCCTTGCATATATAATTTATACAAATTAATTATTTATATAATACATAGAAGGAGGCATAGTATTTAAAAATTTGAGTTTCTTGGGTTGACACGGTGTAACATGTTTATGGTTGTCAAAAAATTATGGCAAGTGTGTTGTGATCTAGATGGCGAGTGTATGTGTTAAAATTTGGTCTATGGTTTGAGTTTTCTATTCTACTGGGAGCTTAAATGTGTGCCTCTTGGAGGATGAAAGAAGTAGATTAAGGTCAAAATTATGCACCTACAAGTTACTGGTGTTTGAGAAGTGCATGCGTGAGTATGAGTGTTCTCTCATGTATGTTATGTGTATAATTACTTAGAGATGTCAAGGTGCTCCGTGAAGTGTCTCTTCTTGTGATATTTGTAAAGATTCCTTGTGGTAAATAGTTACTTGACCTTTAAAAATTTCTTGATATGGTGTTATGAGTTGGATATGAGTATTATAGTGGCCCAAATTGTTTGCATTGGATCTTCTTCAAGTGAATGAGATGTTTGAGTCTACAAGTTAGGTGAAGTATCAATATAAACGTTCTCTTAATCATAGTATGAGCTAAAAGGATAAATTATTCACTTCCTAAAGCTAATTTTTCCGGTTAGTATGAGGCTTTCTTGATGAGGTAGACAGTGTTACAGTGTTAAAAAGTGTTGCTATAGGCCTAGATGGTGTGTATGATATCTTCATGATAGGTGGAGTTAGTTTCCCTGACCTCTAGATGGTGACTTAGAGGACTCAAATCATATGAGGTATGTTTCTTACAAGATTATTCATGTCAAGGCAAAAATTGCCATTTCTTAGTCAAATATGATTGTTATGAGCAAGAGAAAGTTGTTTAAGACCTAAATAAAAGTAGTCAAAGTGATTTCTTGGAAAGATAAGATGGTTAGTTGCTTAATTTTGTGCTTTTGGGATAGAATTGGAGGTATTAATTCCAGGGGAGCTATGAATAGCATTTTCAAAGTGTGTATGAGGTTTTAGAGCTTTCCAAAATTGTTCCTAAAATTACTAAGAAGACTGTTTATGGCTCGTGGTCCAACAAATGGTATCAAAGCGATAGGTCTTGAGTTCAAAAATCACCTGAGTAACGGTGGGGGGATTGTTGGCATGTGCATCTAGTGCTCCCCATGAGTTTCATGAAATGGACTAACCACCTCTCATGGATCCTAACTCTGGTGATTGTAGTAGAGATTAACACTGTGGGTTTTGGTCTAATGATAGTTGTGGTCCAACAAATAGTATAACAACAAGAAAATGCATTACTATGCTTGAATTATTCCTAGAGAAGATGGAATTTGGTTTAAAATAGAGGTATGATGTTTTGATATGCTGATTTTTGACATTGTTTACATTTTTAAGGTGTGAATGGCTTATATTACATATTGCTGGTGTTCCCATGAAGGGCGAAATATGGTATAGGTGAAAATATCTTTTTGCATGCCTAGAAGGTTGAAAATGATGTTTTGTCTCATAAAAAGGTATAATAATGGTTCTTCATGTTTTATTAATGATGTTAAGATGTTCTAGATGCTTGGTCCAGGGGGGGCATGGTGGTTGCATGCTTGAAATGAAGGAAAAATCATATTTTGAGGTAAATTTCAAGGTTTTGAGCTTGGTTGAGATCTTTGGTTGATGTTTCTAACCAAAAAATGATGTTATGAATATAAGGTAGGTTAAGAATATGTTGTTATAGGTATTCCTTTTTCATTAATGTAAAAACGGGAGAAGTTCAGGTAGGTTTCCATCAGTGAAAAGGGGGAGATTGTTAGCATGTGGTCCTATTAGGTGTTTTCATTGATGCAAAAAACATTAATTAAAGATTGGATCATGGATTAGGGTCATTTGATGTTTTATGTGATGTCGTAATTATGATTTAGATGTGCTCATGATGATACAATGAGATTAAGTGAAGATTACTTGTTTTTGCTAGCTTATTCGGGTGCCCAAGCGATGTTGCATGGAGGAAGGAGCTTTTAATATGATTTAGAAGCATGTTTCCATGATGTGTATAAGGTTTGGGAGTTCTTGGGAACTCACATTAGCTCCGTGATGTAGATACATGTGATTGGTTATGTTACAGGTGCTCATTTTGAGTAGATATGATTGCTAGGAGGTGTGAGATTGAGTTTTCAATCTATATAAAACCATGGATGCATGTATTCAGGTATATCATGGTTTATCAAGTATGTTTTGGTAATTTTAGTGGTTTCATGATGAGTTATAACATTCTTTTA
Source organism: Taxus wallichiana var. yunnanensis (assembly GCA_018340775.1). Lineage (NCBI taxonomy): Eukaryota > Viridiplantae > Streptophyta > Pinopsida > Cupressales > Taxaceae > Taxus > Taxus wallichiana. The sequence continues at coordinate 287,021,830 of CM031242.1, read as the reverse complement.
GTTGACCCTAGCTTCTATAAGTGTGAGACCTTAAAGAGATGTTATGCAAGTCTCAATGTTTGGATATTTTTAGGTATGGTGATGACATTATGATTATTAGAGAAGTTTTTATGATGTATCATGGTTCTTTAGGAAACATTTTTGGATGTCATGAGGTGAATTTTTTAGGTTATGTCAGTTTTTGTGAGACAAGGACAAAAGCTAGTGTAAATCCAGCTCAAGTTGGGACTTTTGATGCTCACCCTGAATTGTGTGCTTTTCATGGGACCTTGTGGATTTCAAGGATGTTTCTATGGTGAATAAATAATTTTTCACAAAAATAATTAGATCATTTAATAGTCGGTATTTTATGAGCGAATGTTAAGAAGATAAAATTGTCTAAAACCCTAGCTAGGACCAGTTTGCAAGAGAAAAGGTATAGTGATCGAGTTTTGATTGTTTATGAAAATTTATGATTGGATGTTGTAGAGTAATTTTCCATATTTCCATAAATGTAGGATATAGCATGTGACAAGTATGTGAGCCCAACCTAAAAATGTTAGTTTCTACATAGTTCTAGTTTGTGGAAATGTTTTCCAAATGAGGTATGATCTAAATTGATGTTATGAAATCTATGTGAGTTTTCTATTTATCTATATTAAGGTTTAAGATAATTTTTTATGAGAGAGTGCAAGTTGATCTCAATTCAGGTTAACTAGTCGAAGGGTAGTTTTGAGGCCATAAAAAGTAGTGTTCAATAAAATGGCCATAACAGGAGCTACAGATGGAATTTTGAGATGATTAAAAATGTGTTGGAAATATAATTCAAATATATATACATTTATATAATGGTTTTCCCATGACGATGAGTTTTTATTATGTTTCCAGGTCATTTTTGGGACAAGAATATTTATTCCAGTGTAGGATAGGATATTATTTGTTGAAAGTTTATGAGTTATTTGAAGAATTATACAAATTAGGTGATGTTTTATATCACATGTACTGCTAAGAGGGATTAATTTGGCATCTAATTAATAAATTTATAGGTCCTCAATGTTCCTAGAGATATTTTTATCAAATGATCTTTGGAAATCACTTTTTGGGTAGGTTGATTTGGTGAACACAAAATTTGATGTGGTTTGATTAGGTGATTATTTAAACAATTTTAACTTGCTTAGAAGTGTTATAAAGGATTAATAATTTCCATCGAGTCATTACATGGAATATTTTATCTGATTTGAATTAATTTTGTGGCATAATGAAGTTTCAAGGTCACGAGGGGTGTAGGAAACAACAATTTTGAGATTAACAAAGAGTATTGGGCCCATCTACAATGAAATAATTTAATTGGCTAAGATAAATTGTGATAATGTATGGATGTTAAATTTTATGTTAATCATACATGGTGGTTTTAGGTCATGACTAAGCATTGTTTTGAAATAAGTGGATTTTGGCCATTCAATGATACAAGGGTTTTGGGGATTTTTAGTGCATGGATGAAGTGTTTTTGTTAGGCCGATGCATATGGGTAAATTTTGAATGATCTAGTGATTCTTATGGGATTATTTTAGGCTGGTGTGGTCATGGAAATGGAGGGAAATTGACCTCTTTTGAATTTATTTATTTTGGAATCCCTTTTATATTCTTTTTAAGAACCCTTTTCTACAAAGAAAAACCATTTGGGCCTAGCCAAAAACCATTGGAAATTAATTCTAGGATTGTAGCTAGTTGAGTCTTCATGAGGATAATTTGAGAAAAGAAAGGATGGAGAATTTTCTTTGAGAGTGAGTTGGAGAAGAAGGGTAGATTTGGATCTTTGTGCTTGGATGCTATCTTCATATCACATTGATGTTATTTGTAGGTTTATGAAGATTTTTTAGATTTGATATTGAGTTGAATACATTTCCAAAGTTGTATATCTTCATATGTATTCATGAGACATGGTTGATTGTCTTGAGAGCTCATGATTGTATCTTGTTGATCATTGTTGAAGATATTGTTCATTGTAATCTGATTTGAATATCAATATAAGTGTGTTGATATGATTTGAGCATCAATATAAGTGGTTTTTAGTTATTCTTGAGATCCTCGCATTGATTTTATTTCATTGTGAATATTATATGCTTTTATGTGTGTGCTTCATGAGAATATTTGATTAGGGTTTGAAGCACAAGTGTGAAATTTTTATTGGGGACTGATTCACTCCCATCTCAGTCCTTTTCACCTTCAAAAATGAGCTAGAGGAGGAAGAAGATGATCTTATAGGGGTCAAGGAAAAAATTGAGGAGAGGTGTGATGAGATTAGAAGATTCAAGGATCATATATGTAATGAAAATAGACCTATTTAGCCCATGAATAAGAAGGTTTGAGTGATTTTAGAGAGCAAGAAGTTTGAAGAGGTTTTGGAGCTGAATTTGGATCACTATCAGTTGTGGGAGAAACATAACTTCAATGATCACATAATTTAGGTGGCTGAGTTAGTGCTTGGTCACCTTGAGGGGTTGGTTCCTTCTTGTAGGATTGATGTCCTACTAAACTAGGTATTGGTGTTCCTTGTGGGGTTTGAGCATCACTAAGGAAATATTGTGTTATGTGTAATATTCACATGAGTCCTTAGTTACGAGTAATATTAGTAGAGGTTTCAGTGGGTTTTGTTCCCCTTGATGTTTTCCCACTTATATCTGGTGTCTTGTGTTCTCTCTTATTACATGCACTTGTGAATGTTTAATACACACCTAATAATATCACATGGTTTATGGATGATTAAATCATTGATTTGAAATATAAATTTAGGAGTGTTAAATGAAGTTTATATTATTATATGACTTATTCACCCCCTCCCAGTCATTGTGCTTCTAATAAAATATTGTCATTAAAAAATAAAAATAGGGTTATTTATATACTACTAATAAAATACATAAACTATTAATCTATTTTTATTGAATTTTTTTGAATATATACTTGTACAATTTGTATATCTATATAAACTTGACATACATATTTTAAAAATCTAATTCATACATAATGGTTTTTTCAAATAATTACAACTATTCATCAGGTAAAATCAATAAATACATGTAATTCCCATATTAGGATAAGAAATAAAGGTTTTCTCTCTAATACATTTATACGTTAGGATGGAATTGTTAATATGTGTAAGGGTGTCATTTTTGTAATATTGAAGCATGTGTCGATAGCTCATATCAAAAGATGGAAAAAAATGAGGGTAAAAGATTGAATTTCAAAGACATTTCTAAAATCCAATTTCATGGATATAAGACACCAAACACAATCTCATGTCCCTGAGATATTTGAATTATTTAGAGGTAAACTATGTCCATCTTACTTTTAATACATAGTTAGATGTCTCCTTCACATTGATAGAATGCACACATGAGACCGAAAAATCAAACTTTAGCAATTTTTAAGCCCTATTTTCCCCCTCCATATGATCTTCACAAAAAAACTTGGCTGATGCTTGGGTTGGTAAAAATATCCCCTCACAAAATGCTCAAATCTCTAATAGTTACCTAAATAGTTTTAATAAAGGAAAAAAATCAAATTATCAATTTCTATGTCATAATGTTTTTTCAAGTATATTTTCCTTTAAATAACTTCACATGCACAAACATTGACAATTAGCCCATTTAATCCATAGCTATGCTTTCATAAACTATACATGTGTATAGCCTATGAGAGTACAAGGTAGTATGATATGGTATAAGCCATCTAGAGAAAAATAATGACCACCCGTCATTGTGGAGTAGAAAACCAATTATTAGTATCATTACTATTATTAATAAGTACTAAAATATTATTACTTTGAAAGAAAATTTAACGATGGAATGACATGTGTCCAAATTTTGTAAGAATTTAATTCAAAAACCAATCTTGACAATTTACATAGCTTTATGATAAAATAATTATTCTTTACTTATATGAAGTTGCATAAACATATCTAATTCTAGCATCTTCTTTAAGGCTAGTGGGAGCTAGCTCACATTATGACATACTCAGGATTTTTTTAGTCTATTGAGTGGTCTCAATATTTAAGGAATTATTTATTACATGCACTCTTCATGAAACATAGACTACTTAAATGTATACTTGCATTCATGATAATTTTTATCTGTTTCTAACAAGTAACTACATCAACATCTCTAAAAATGCCATCATATTTAAAACTAGTATGAACTAGCTCTCTATATGACATATACTCGGACATATGTTGGTCTATTTATTGATGTCGATGTCATATTTTGAAGCAATAACATCAATAATAGAAATTATGAAATTATAAAACAATCATACAATAATAATGAAATCCAATAATGTGGATATTGGAATAAACTCATGGTGATAACAAAACATAATATAGGTGATAAAGGAGTCCAATATTGGTGATAAAAATATCTAATATAGGTGATAATGGAATCAATATTGGTGATATTGAGATATAATAATAGTAAAAATAGAAACCAATAGTGGCAAGAATGGGATCCAATATTAGCAATAATGTACTCCAATACAAACACTAAAAATATAAATTTTTACTATGTAAAAAGGTTTTCCATATTCAAGGAAACATGTCTAAATTTAATGAAATGATGGTTCAAATAAAAATCTTATTTATCCATTATATTTTCCATCCAAAATTTTAGACACTATCTCCTAAACAACAAGACTAAACTCATTGCTCAAATACCTACTTTCTAAACATGATTACTAGGAGGATATAAAAATTAAATTATTTTATTAAGTTAGTTTAAAATTGATTATGTCAATAAGAAATTTGTTAAGATAAAGTTGATCACTTCTTGACTAGATGAGGCACCTCTACTAGACATAAAACCTTTAAACATGAATATACCTAATACTATTGTCATGCTTGTATAAAATTCCACCCCATGGAGAATATATTTTAATGGTTATTTTAACACTCAAAAATCAAACATGGGAATCATTATTATCACCCCAAAAGGTGATTTAATCCTAAGAAACTTTAGAGTTATATTTCCATGTACCAAAAACATTTATTGATATGAATCCACATTTACCAGGACTCAAAATCACTATAAAATGGAATATTGACCAATTTATGGTCAACGTTTAACTCACATCTCATCATAAAACAAGTCAATGATGAATATAATGTCAAGGATGAGAATATTATACCTTATATGAACATGGTGGATGGTATAAAAGAATACTTTATCCAAATCAATTTGTAACAAGTCCCACATAAAAAAAAGTTCACGAAACTATGAGAACAATCAAATCTCTATTACACCTACCTTATGAAAATAAATAGTATAATTTTTTTATAGAGTACGAAAAACTCTAGTTTACGATATGCTGGAATCCTATTTGGTATGTGAGGTTTTTGCTACATTTTCCTTGGTATGGAGACATATAAAACTATCTACAAGATGAAACTTTCCTTCTAACATCTCCCACTCCCAAAAGAAATCCCTAATCAAATGTATATCCCATTAAACCCACTTTGGGATAAATCTCTATTGTCGAGGCTATGAGGGACCTTACTTAGGTGTCTAAATTTGGAAGAGTCTATCTAAGAAATCAAAAATGTGTAAAAATTAATATGTAGAACTCATAATAGTGGTATGGTTATTTCTAGCAATATTCTTCACGTGATATATTGTAGGAATACACAAAAAATGATATTTTATAATATGTTAACAAAGGTTTCCTCTTAAAGAATATTAGAAACCTAATCCATGTACCACCAAAATTACTACAACCCATCATTACTCCATCTCAATTCTCAAAATGAAAGCTAAATATCATAGGGAATATCATTCCAAATTCATAAAATGGCCATAAACACATGATTATCACAACTAAGTACTTCAAAAATGGTTGGAGTCTATTCCCATTACGTATGCAACTATTTCCCATATTTATATTGTGATGCTCACTAAAACAACCCACTTGAGACCTAAGAAACAACCTAGGATTAGTTAGGAAAATTATGGAATAATTTTTTTGTTTAGAAGTGTCTACAACCAGGTTGCAAGACAACAGTTGTCACTAACAAGTTCTGGAACAAGTCTAAATTACACTAGAACATACTATTATTTTATTAGCAATTATCAGAGGTCACAAGGTCCAAATTTTAGGGTTAGAAGTTTTAGTTAGGTTTAGGGGGTAAATTAACACCATACCCACTCTCTAATAGGCTCATAGTTTCAACTTGATTTTTCTCACACTTAATGCATTCAAAATTTCCCTAAATTATTTCCATTGGATAGGAAATTTTCTCACCTTTCCAATGATATAAATAAGTCCTCCTAACTCCTTGTAGAACTCCAGTTATGGGTTGGCAGAGGCCTTGGGGTGAAAATTTTCCCAAAAGGGACACGTGTCGAGCGGGGAAGAAAAACCATTTTTTCGGGTTGGGGATTGTGGGGCGGTGTTTGCAAATTTTCTTATGTGGGGAGAAAATTTCAATTTGTGCCCCCACCTCCGCTATGCTTCTAGGGACACGTGTTAGGTTCCAAGACAAGAGGGGAGGAAATGAGGGAAGGGAAAGGTGGCGGAGGTTTTGGGAGAATTGGCCTGAGGGGAAAGGGGTAAAAAGCATGCCTTTGGCCCATGCATCCACGGAGGGGAATTTTCTAAAGCTAGGGGCGGGAGGCTTTGAGGCCATGGGTATTTCTATTTAAATTTTACAAAAACAAAAAATTTCAAAATAATGAAAAAGTCGCATGGGTTTTCCCCTCCACTATCACCCCATGCTTTGCCATGTGGTAGTACTAGATAGATGCGGGATTGTGGACCAAAGGAGGAAATGGTAAAATTTTCCAAATTTTTTAAAAAGTTCCAAGGAAGAAAAATGATTCCACGCCTTCGTCATTGTTGCCTAACGACACGTGGTAGCCTCCGATTGGCTATGGCGAGGTGGGGTGGTGGGAAAATGTTATAAATTTTCCCACAATTTTTCTAAGTTTTTAGGGAAAGTTTCAGTGTTTGCAGCCTGCACAGTGGAAAATTCTTCCAAATTTTTTTGCAAGGAAGGAAAACTTGGAAGGCCATAAATTCTACTAGAAAGCTTAGTTTTGGGAAAACAAGGACTTTTGGAAAGCTCGCGATGCCCTCTTTGAAAAAAAAATCATAAAGTTTATATTTTGATAAAGTTTAAGGGGTCAATTTTGAGAAAACATTCTGTAGAATTTTTAAAAGAAAAGCTGGTAATTTTTAACTTATAGATTTGGTTCAATTTGATCTTCTCCTTCACTGAACATTCCACCAAGACATGGAGAACTATTCTAGGAAGTGTTTAGGATGTTTTAGGAAGGTAAATTTGCTCAATTGATTTCCAATTTGATTTTTTCCAACAATTGACAGAAACAAAGACTGCAAAATGACTGTGAACAGTTTGGGCCCGATTTTGCAATGTTTTAAATGATTTCCTTAAGTTTTTTTCAAAATTAGTTCATTGATATTATAGCATGCTATATTTCAATATTTCAATGTTGATTATTAATTGCAGGATCAAACTGTGCATTTTAATCAAATTATTTTCTAGTTTTAAAATTTAAAACAAAGATCAACTTCTAGAGGATCTGTTTAACAATTTCATCTTCCACATATGGAAATTTCATTTCTATTCTAGTCTAATACATTTAGTTGTTTTAATAAAACCATTCAAGATCAAAATGCAATACTGAATTCCATTTTACACATTTCCAAAAGATACAAAATACTATATTATTCCCACATACATTTCTTCCTTTCCAAATAGAGATTTAACTATCTCTTTTGCCATACAATGAAACATTGAATTCATTCCATGCTAGCCTTAAATGTTTTCCTTCTTCAATCAAACATTAAAACAAGAATCTAGTTTCTATCTTTTCCCAAAATCATATATTTTAAACAAGGCTAGAATAATACAATTTCATCTCACTTGTCTCTTCCTTTTTCCACTTTCTAAAATAGGGATTCCAATCACAATTTGATGTTCCAATTCAAACAAACAAAGCATATGAAGAAACTTATTGCAATCCTTTATTCACTTCAATTATACAACTTTACATCTTCAATGTTTGGATGCAAATAACATATTTCTATTTCTTTCTTTCCAATAAATAGAATAGAGTATAAGTATCTTTCACATTTTGAATATACAACTTTCGTAACCAATTACATACATCTTTTCTTCACAAAATACATTACAATTTCATCCACTTCAAAGTGGTAAAGGTCATGTAAAATATATTTCACAAGGACTATCAAACTAAATTTTCCTCTCTGCTCAGGAACAACAACATGCAAGTTCCCTTTTCTTCCAATTTGATCACAAAAATGGGGGAAAGGCAATGCTCTCCACCCAACCAAGACATCCAATGAAAGGAGAATCCATCCTTCATCATTGGCCCCGATCCCTACCAAAATGCAATAGAAGGTGTGATCCAACTCATAGAAACAACAAGCTTCCAAAAACATACACACAACATTCTTTCAACATGCACATCTCAATTTAGAAACACAGTTCAACACAAGACAATAGTTTACAACTACAATTGAAAACATTCAAATAGAACTTAGGCTTTATCATGAGAGCCAAAGTAGCAAGAACTATGGGAGAAGATGCTTATGCCTCCCAATGGGATTTGGGCATCCACCTGTAACAAACCACCAATAAAATTCACCACACATATCCTTATGCCCCCCACAATTTTCCTTATGCCCCCCACAAAGTAATAAATGCAAGCGATTTCTTTTCTATGGTGGATCCCAAACCCAAACTCCCTCCATAAAAATCTAATGCTAATGGCTTTCCTTATGCCCCCACATGGATTCCCCATAGTCTTCTCTACACCATTCTGGCGAGTCTACCAACAGCCCACAACAATAACAAACATACCAATATTTACATATTCAATAAAAGGAAGGAAAATAAGATTATTTCCAAGAGCCAAGCTCTTACCTCTCCATGATAGCTTTTGTTTCCAAACAACAAGCTTCAATGCAAAAATACAGTCCCAAAACATCAACCAACAAGCATGCAATGTTTTCCAATCTCCTTCCAAAAGAAAGAGCTCCAAGCACCAAAAAAATCACCCCAAGGGAGCATTCCAAAGTTTTAACAACCCAAAACAAGGCAATGAGTTTGAATTTTATAAAAGAGGGAAGAGAAGAGGATGATGTGGATCCATGTAGAATTCCACATCACACATCCTCAACTCCAACACAAAATTCAAAATTTCATTCTCAAGGCACATTAAGAGGTGGGTGAAAATATGACAATTTACTTGCGCACCCCAAAAATCCCACACCCCAAAGGACTGAATTAAATAAATTATAAGAAGAGTTTAATTAAAACATGTAACATGATTAATAAAAATGCATTAAAAGGGATAAAATCAACCCTCCAACCATAGGTATGGTTGGTAAATTAAATTAAGAGGTATGGGATAAGTTTTACTTGTCCCTCAAGCCTCCGAAACATCCCCAAGGACAAATTCGAATTTCAAGGAGGTGGAGTGTTTCATACTCCAAAATCTGACTTACATAAGTCTTACACATCACTTATATATTTAATAAAAAGGCCAACAACTTCTATAATTACTTTCTCATATCCCAATTTGATTTATTTAACTTTTAACCATATGTTTTCTCACATTAATTCTCCACAATTTTATTAAATAAAAGAAAGGGACACATCACTAATAAAATACATACAACAATAATAAAAAGGAACCACATTAAAAATATACAAAATCCATTGGTCACATTCAAAGGTGATTCCCCATGGGAATCCCTAACAAAATGACAGACACAGACACACACAAAACATGTTGTCATGTTGACCTTGTTGAATTCACCTAGAATTCCAATGTGTTTGGTCTCAATCCCCCAATGTTTGTTGTGATATTTTAACCTGCAAAACACAAATAATTCCTTCGACCTCGTGGCCATATCAAAACATCCAACATGATATAAGTAAAATCACAGAATCATCTATACACAAGAATCGCAACAACATCAAGGAAATCAACAATATCTCTTACAATTTATATCAACAACTATATCATCATCATATAATGTCCATTTTCTCGATCTACTCACAAAGATCAAATATCACATTTCGAACAACATTCATAAAACATCCATGTCAAATATTATATCATCATCCACATATGAGTGTCTCTTATAATCATCATGCATCACCAAATCAAGATCACAATAATCCATGATCAAATATCTAACATCATACTAAATCAAAATCATAATAATGTCCATAATGTAATCAATAGTATCAAGATCAGTATCAAAATGGTGTCAAAGGGAAGTGGGCACTACATCCCCCTCCCCTTAGACTCGACTTCCTCTTGGAAGTCACTAGAAAAAATGTGGAAATTAAACTCGTAATAAGGTAGCATCCTCCCATGTAGCTGCAGTCTCATCATATATGTCCCACTACACCCGAACCTGATCAACCTCTCTACCTTGAAGGCCCAGGGTCCTATGATCTAGGATGTGAATGGGCTCCACCATCACCTACCCTTGATCCTACACCTGCAATGATGTCTAATCTAACACATGAGAAGGATCTGCAACATATCTCCTAAGAACTGAAACATGAAAAATATCATGTATGCGAGACAAGCTAGGTGGCAATGCTAGATGGTAGGCCAAAGGGCGATACACTCCAAGATCTCAAAAGGACCAACAAATCTAGGAGCTAACTTAGAACCTTTTCCATAACGGATAGGGATCTTGTGTGGCATGACATGAAGGAACACCTTCATGCCCACATCAAAACTATGATCGATTCTATGTTTCTCTACATACTTCTTTTACCTATCTTGTGCCTCCTATAATCTCTACCTGATCAACACCACCTGCTACTCTATGTCCTGTAGAAGAGCTAGTCCAAGAGAAACCATGTCCTCTAGCATGTCCCAGCTAAGAGGTGTCCTACACTCTCTACCATACAAATCCTAAAAAGGAGCCATGCCTATAGAACTTTGGAAACTATTATTGTAGGCAAACTCCACTAAGTACAGGTACTCCTCCCATTTAGACTGCTGATCCATCACATACATCCTGAGCATGTCCTCTAAAATCTAATTCACCCTCTTAGTCTGTCCATCTATCTCGGGGTGATATGTTATGTTGAAGTTGATCTTTGTCAGAGGACATACTACATGGTAGTCTAGAAATGGGAAGTGTACAAAGGATTGCGGTCACAAATGATCTTTTGCGGAATCCCGTGCAGCTTTACCATCTCATCCAAATATACTGGTGCCACTACTCTAGTTGTATAAGTGGTCTTCACTAGAGAAAAGTGAGCCACTTTTTTCAATTTGTCAACCGTGACCATAATGGCATTGTGGTAATATCTTGACATTGGTAGCCCAACAATGAAATCCATAGAAATGGTGTCCCACTTCCATTTTGGTATAGCATGGGGATAAAGAAGGACAACTGGATGTTGATGCTTTGTCTTAACTCTTTGGCACTCTAAAAATCATGACACAAAGTGGGCCACGTCTCAACGAAGTCCTCTCCAATGATACAATTGTCACAAGGTGGTGTGCATCTTCTTCACCCCGGGGTGGGCTGAATAGGGTGCAAGATGTGCCTCCACTAATATGTTAGCCTCAAGCCTCCTATTTAGAAACATAAATCCGACCTCTATGCCCGAGAATACCATTTTCCTCTAATGAGAAACCATCAAACTTCCCCTCAAGGGATCTTGGTGACTCGATATCTACTCATACTGCAATGTAGAAGCTGTCAAGAGGAAGTTGTTAAAGAATCCTACTCTGCAAATCTATGCTCACTAAAGTGGCCATAGCCACATGTCTCCATCTGTTGAGATCATCTACTACCACATTCTCCTTCCCCTTCACATTCTCTATCTCCATATCATACTCACAAAGTAACTCCATCCAACCCCACTGACGAGCGTTGATATTGGGTTATGTTAAGAGGTGACAAAGACTTAAGTGATTAGTCTTGAGTTTGAATCTCCAACCAAGAAGAAAATGCATCCATCAAACCAAAGCATGCATAATTTTCACAAGCTCGAGATCAAAAGTCGGATAATTAAGCTCATAATATTTGAGTTTGCAAGACTCAAAAGCCACTACTCTACCCTCTTGCATCAACACACCTCCAATCCCTACTAAGGAAGCATCCATGTAAATGAAAAACTCACCCTAAGGATCCGGCACTGCAAGAATAGGTTTTGTAGTGAGGCACTCCTTTAGTTTATTAAAGTCTTGATCGCATATGTTTGACCAAACAAACTTCTTCCCTTTCCTCTAAAGGGAAGTGATAGGGTGCGTAATCTAAGAGAAGTCTGAATAAATCTCCGGTAGTAACCCTGTTAATCCCATGAAGCTGCACACCTCATTCACCAAAGTGGGTACTAGCCAATCCACAATGGATCTAATCTTGGAAGGATCGACGGCGATACCTTCCCCAGAAATGATATGACCCAAATATTGTACCTTTGTGTGAAAGAAAGTACACTTCTCCAAGTTCCGTAAATATACTTCTCTCGAAGACTTTGAAGAACCTAGTGAAGGTGTCCCTTATGCTCCTCACATGTACGTGAGTAAATCAAAATTTCATCTAGGAAGATGAGCATGAAGTGGTCTAAGAAGGTCCTGAATACCCCATTCATCAAACTCATAAATACCGTAGGGGAATTAGTCAAACCAAAAGCACCATTGTGAACTCATTGTGCTCAAATCTCGAATGAAAAGTAGTCTTATGAATGTCTACCTCCAAAAGCCTCGCTGATGGTAGCCTAACTTAAGATCAATCTTAGAGAAAATTGTGCCTCCCTTCATCCGATCAAACAAGTCATTAATACATGGAAGGGGATAATGACTCTTGATTGTTACCTTATTCAACTTGTAATAATCAATACATAACCGCAAAGATCCATCCTTCTTCTTCATAAAGATCACTGGTGCACCCCATGGGGATACACTAGGATGGATGATGCATTTCTCCAAAAGGCCCTCAAGTTGTAACTTGATCTCACAAAGCTCTGGGGTGGTCATCCGATAAGGTGCTCGTGAGATGGGCTCTACTCCAAGAACTAGATCTATATGAAAATAAATCTCACGTGGGGTTGGTAACCCCGGTAGCTCCCCTAGAAAGAGATCTACAAACTCTCTCAAAATGGGATGATCATCTAGCGATGGTCCACTACACCCATCCTTAGATCTGTCACTAACTATAATAACATACATCTGACAACCCCGTTGCACACACCGCTTAAGCTACATAACAGAGATGGTGTAAATAGAATGGGTCTCCTGATCCCTGAAATCACCAACTCAACTCCCAAATCATCTGCACAAGATATAGTCTTATGATAACAATCCATCATAGCCCTATGTACAGATAAACAATCCATACCCAAAATGACTCCATATGAGCCCAAAGGAAGGATACTAAGTCTGAGGTAGTGGTGAAAGATCCCAAATCCACTACACACTCCTTATCTAAGGAGTCTACTGAGATCTTGGCTCCAGAAGCCATCTCAACATCCCAACTATGACCCTGCCTAACTGCCACCAGCCTGCATCGCTCTACAAAATATGGTGCAATGAAAGAATCAGAAGAACCAGAATCAAATAATATAGAGGTAGGAATACCACCAATGCTACTGTAGTCTCAATGACTATACTTTGATGCTCTACCTAGCGGTTCTCAATCACTACATAAATCATGTGGTTGTGTCCTATGTCACCAATAGTGGGCTTGGAGATCTACGTCTTACCCTTGTTATAAGGGTTATATGAGTAATCTCTCCAAAAATTTCCAGTAACACCACAACCAAAACATCCTCTTGATCCTCCCTAATGAGTAGTACCTCCAATAGGTTCCCTAGAAGTCTGTGGTATGGATCCTGATGATCCAACTACGGTCTGTTGAGGTCTCTGCTGGTGAGTTCCCATTGACTGAGCTCTAGGTCCACCCTATGTCCTGATGGGACCCCTAGGAGGAGGCCCCATACTCTAACCTCTCTGTGTATCAGCTCTTTGTGGAGGTCTATGAGGTGGGTAGGACTACTATTGTGGCCTAAAGGATGATTGTGTTGAACCCTAGCCACCACGAGGAAGAGGTACTAACCCCCTTGATCTACCTGTCTTGCATCTGTTGTATGCAGCTCCGAACTCGATCTCTAGCCTGTTTGGTTTTTCCCCGAGTCTCCTCTACTATATAGGCCTTCTCGATGGCCTCAGCTAATGTTTGTGGGTAGTGGATCTGAACTGCACCTCCAATATCTAGATTCAGGGCCCGAATGAACCCATGGATCCACACTGCTCATCCTACATGTACTCAACATACTGGAGTAGATCCAAAACCTACTCTCATACTCTGCTACTAAAAGAGATGCCTGTCGAAGGTCATGAAACTCATCTATCCATTGTTGTATGAACCTCCATGACAAATATCTACTCCTAAATCTCTCCTCAAATAGCTCCTAGGTCACTGTCTCAGAATCAACATGGAGCTTCTACTCCTCTGTCCTCCACCATACTCCTACTCCATCCCTTAGTAGATGGATCACAACATGAGCTTTCATGTTGCTAGAATAAGGAAAAAGCTTGAAGCAACCACTCAAGCTCACTAGCCATGCCTATGCCTGAAATCCACCTATGTCACCTGAGTAATGTGATGGTTGAATCTTTAGGATCTCCCTGATGTGATCTACAGTTGTGGTCTGACAACCTCTAGGTCTCTCTGCACACTCATCCCTAAGCCTAGGGCTCTGAGACCTCTCTCTATGCTCTAAAACTTAGTCACCCTATCCCCTCTATGGCAACTCTACCCTGGCTGGTGACTCCACATGGGAGTTCTCTACTCTATACTCCTTGTTGGGTTGAGGAGATACCTGACCCTCAATGGAAGGGGCTCTATCATGGCTGGCTACATGTCCTCCTCCTCATCCTCTGCATAGAGCAGCATTAACATCCTGAAGAGTCTACAAAATTAGGGGAAGGATGGATGCTACACCCGATCTGCTAGTGGTGGTGGTGGTGGTAAGTCGATTCTATGTGAAAATTTCCTCCCCCCCGTCTCGTGCCTCCTACACGAGACCAAGGAGTGAGTTAGTTCATTTTTCTAATTTTTATTCAATTTCCATGTTTACTACAATATAAAATTTCTAAACTAAGTTTTTTTCTATATTTTTTTTAAAAAAATTCTAGGTTTATGTTTCATGTCCCAAGTTTTCTAGTGTACCCAATGGTCCAAGATTTTAAACCACTACTCTGATACTAAGTGTGATGCCCTCTAAAAAAACCCACTTGAGACCTAAGAAACAACCTAGGATTAGTTAGGAAAATTATGGAATAATTTTTATTTTGTTTAGAAGTGTCTACAACAGGTTGCAAGATAAATGTTGTCACTAACAGGTTCCAGAACAAGTCTAAATTACACTAGAACATACTATTCTTTTTATAGTAATTATTAGAGGTCACAAGGTAAAAATTTTAGGGTTAGAAGTTTCGGTTGGTTCGGGGTAAATTAACACCATACCCACTCTCTAGCAGATTCGAGTTTCAAATTGATTTTTTTCACACTTAATGCATTCAAAATTTCCCTAAATTATTCCCTGTTAGTGCAAATCAGCAGCACCCTCTGGATGTTCTATCAGATTTCTAGTTTGACATTTTAACATCGAGTGTGATTAAACAACATTGGATCTTTTCACACAAGTGTGGGAATTGCAGAGCTGGAAAAGATCCTCCAGGATAGAGGTTGGTTACTCAACTCCTGTGTTCAAGTGTCTATAACATTTTTGCAGAGGGTTTATCTATAACTTAATCAAATTTTGCCAAGGATACAGTGGCTGAGAAAATGCAAAAATAAACCTAATCTAATTAGGGTGATGCACCAACAGAGTAATGGACATCTGATAATGCAAAATATACTTAGTTCACAAGAAAATATGGCACAGAACATGCACATATTTCCAAAAATGTAATGAGATATCAAGAGATGATGATAAACACATAAAAGGATTGAGAAAATTCAATCACAGAGCATACAATATCATTCCAGGTCGTATACAGTGCATTACAATGACCAGGAGGCAATAGGGGATGTTGTACTTACATGAAGAGGTAAAAACTCCACAAATCTACCTAATGAGGAAGAAAAGAGAAGTTGCAGAGAAAGAAAAATGTCTAATTCTTTAAAAATGAGCCCATTTTGGCTTTTACAATGCAAATTCGAGCTCAAGAGAAAGAAGCATGGGAAAATATGAAAGATGCTTCAACCACAAACCAAATGGTATTAAAACAACATGGGTGCCCTCAAAATTCCATTCCTTGATGTTTTTAACCATGCTGGGAGAGAATGTGTGCCATACTTCATTAAAAATGGTGGTTGAAAGGTCAATTTTGTTGATTTCCATGTGCCAGAGGTAGTTTCCAATTTTCTCCCTCCAAACTCCACCAAAACAAAAAATTTATCTCTGAATCATCTAGATGATTTCACCATCTTTCCATTGATATAAAGAATGCAAAAACTAAGCTCTGGATCGAAAGTTATGCCCCTCTAAAAATTTAGGGCAAAACAAAGGCAAAATGGGTTAGCGGGCCAAAAATTTGAAATTTTCCCACTTTTTGCATTTGGGAAAATTTCCCCAAAACTCTCCATGCCCCGTTGTCCTGGTGTAATGTGGCATGATTTGATTGGTTGTGGGCCCTTCTTGCTTCATTTCCCATCGTTTCGGCCTTTGGAAAATTTTCCAAAAATTCTCCACCGGCTAGATGACCCGAGGACACATGTCATGTTGTGATTCACCACGGGCATATTCTCTCAACTTTTCTATCATTGTTGACCATCTTCCCTAGGCTAGACACATGGTAAAATTCTATTGGACGTGGGCCTTTCATGTTCATTTTCCCTACGGGCTTGCCTTGTGTTTTTTTCCGCCACGTGGACACGTGGCATAATCCTATGGCTCGGGATTTGGGGGCGGGCTTTTCCTTCAATATTTTCTTTCGATTTTCCTTGGGAAAAATTCCCAACTCTCTCCCTTGCTTCGCGAGTGCAAGGACACGTGATAGGTATTCAATTGGTTGGTGAGATTGAAGGGCCGAAAAATTTGTTTGCACTAACCTTTGGGAAATTTTCCCAACTCCTTCCCGCCGCTCCGATCCCCGACGGCCCCTAGGACATGCGGCCTCCTCCTATTGGCTTGGGTTTTGGGGGGCGGGTTCTCCTTTTGAAAATTTTCAAACTTGGGTGAAAAGGAAAAAATCCTTTCGCACCTCCGACCACCGATACCTCGGTGACACGTGGCACAATCTTATTCATTGGCGGGCCTACGGGCCAAAATTTCTCCTTTGCGCCTTCATCAAACACTTTGGCAATTTTCCAAGCATCTCCCTCCGCACTCCGCTAGTCCTTTGTTGATGTGGCGTGCTATGATTTTCTGGTGGGCCCTCGGGCAAAAATTTCCTCTTTGAACCCCACCAAACACTTGTTAAAAATTTCTAAGTTGACTCCACCCCCCGCCACTTTTTGCTGACGTGGCACTCTCTGATTGGTTGGCGGGCTTGTCTAGGGAAAATTTCCCACAAAAACTCCACCAAGCCATAACTTCAAAAATACATGGAGTTAGGAAGAAAAATTTACCTTTCTAGAAAGTTGAGAAAGAGCTCTATCCAATGGTGCCATTTCCAGAACATTTTGAGAGCCTAAAAGTGAAAATTCTGACTGAGGCACAAGGGAGGAAGGAATGAAGGGAGTTAGCCAAAAAATAAGCAAGGGGATCATTTTGGATAAAAATTCTCATTGGATAGGAAATTTTCTCACCTTTCCAATGATATAAAGAAGTCCTCCTAACTCCTTGTAGAACTCCAATTATGGGCTGGCGGGCCTTGGGGTGAAAATTTTCCCAAAAGGGACACGTATTAAGTAGGGAAGAAAAACCATTTTTTGGGTTGGCGGATCATGGGGCGGTGTTTGAAAATGTTCTTGCATGGGGGAGAAAATATCAATTTGTGCCCGCACCTCCTTTGTGCTACCAGGGGACATGTGTTGGGTTCCGAGCCAAGAGGGGAGGAAATGAGGGAAGGGCAGGGTGGTGGAGGTTTTGGGAGAATTCACCGAGGAGGGGGAAAGGGGTAAAAAGCATGCACATGCCCACACATCCGCAGAGGGGATTTTTTCAAAGCCAGGGGCAGGAGTGCCGAGGCCATGGGGATTTCTATTAAAATTTTCCAAAAACCAAAAATTTCAAAAAAATAAAAATTCACATGGGTTCCGGTCCCTCCACTATCACCCCATCTTGCCGCCACATGGCAAAGACACGATGGATGCGGGATTGCATGGACCGGAGGAGGAAAATGGTAAAATTTTCCAAATTTTAAAAAAGGTCCAAGGAATAAAAATGATGTCGCACCTCTACTATTTCCTTGTGAGGACATGTGGCAACCTTTGATTGGCTATGGCTAGCGAGGCGGTGGGGAAAACGTTAAAAATTTTCCCAAAAAATTTCTCAAACATTTTTCTAAGTTCTTAGTAGGAAAGTTTCGGGCCATCGGCCCACCAAGAAGATTTTCCCAAATTTTCCCACTAAGGAAAACTTCAGAAGGCCATATCATTTTCTAGAAAGCTCTTTTTTGAAAACAATGACTTTTGGAAAGCTCTCGATGCCCTCTTTGCATAAGAATCATAAATTTTACATTTTGATAAAGTTTGAGGGGTCAATTTTAAGAAAACATTTTGTAGGATTTTTAAAAGAAAAGCGGTAATTTTTAACTCAAAGATTTGGTTCAATTTGATCTTCTCCTTCACTCAACATGCCAAAAAAACATGGAGAACTATTCTAAGAATGATTTAGGATGTTTTAGGTAGGTAAATTTTCTCAATTGATTTCCAATTTGAATTTTTCCAACAATTGATCAAACAAAGACAATAAAATGACTGTGAATGGTTTGGGCCCAATTTTGCAATGTTTTAAATGATTTCCTTAAGTTTTTGTCAAAATGAGTTCATTGATATTATAGCATGCTAGATTTCAATATTTCAATGTTGATTATTAATTACAGGTTCAAACTGTGCATTTTAATTAAATTATTTTCTAGTTTTAAAATTTAAAACAAAGATCAACTTCTAGAGGATCTGTTTAACAATTTCATCTTCCATATATGGAAATTTCATTTCTATTCTAGTCTAATACATTTAGTTGTTTTAATAAAACCATTCAAGATCAAAATGCAATATTGAATTCCATTTTACACATTTCCAAAAGATACAAAATATTGTATTATTCCCACATACATTTCTTCCTTTCCAAACAGAGATTTAACTATCTCTTTTTCCATACAATGAAACATTGAATTCATTCCATGCTAGCCTTAAATGTTTTACTTCTTCAATCAAACATTAAAATAAGAATCTAGTTTCTATCTTTTCCCAAAATCATATATTTTAAACAAGGCGGAATAATGCGATTTCATCTCACGTGTTTTCTTCCTTTTTCCACTTTCCAAAATAGGGATTCCAATCACAATTTGATGTTCCGATTCAAAACAACAATGCTTATGAAGAAAGGTATTTCAATCCTTTATTCACTTCAATTATACAACTTTACATCTTTCAATGTTTGAATGCAAATAACATATTTCTATTTCTTTCTTTCCAATAAAAAATGAAAGGAGTATAAGTATCTTTCATATTTTGAATATACAACTTTCATAACCAATTACATACATATTTTATTCACAAAATACATTACAATTTCTTCCACTTCAAAGTGGGAAAGGTTACACTAAAATATATTTCACAAGGGACTATCAAACTAAATTTTCCTCTGCTCCAGGACAGCAACATGCAAGTTCCCTTTTCTTCCAATTTGATCACACAAAAGTGGGGGAAAGGCAATGCTCTCCACCAAACCAAGACATCCAATGAAATGAGAAGCCATCCTTCATCATTGGCCCCGAGCCCAAACCTCAATGCAATAGAAGTGTGATCCAACTCATGAGAACAACAAGCTTCAACAAAACATACACACAACATTCTTTTAACATGCACATATCAATTTAGATACATAGTTAAACACAAGACAACAATTTACAACTACATTTGAAAACATTCAAACAAAACTCAAGCTTTATCATGCAAGCCAAAGGAGCAAGGACTATGGGGGAAGCTACTTATGCCTCCCAATGGGAATTGGGCATCCACCTGTAACAAACCACCAATAAAATTCACCACACATATCCTTATGCCCCCAAAATCCCTTCTTATGCCCCCTACAGTTTTTCCTTATGCCCCCACAAAGTAAGAAATGCAAGCTATTTCTTTTCCATGGTGGATCCCAAACCCAAAATCCCTCCACAAAAATATGATGCCAATGGCATTCCTTATGCCCCCACATGGATTCCCCATAGCCTTCTCCTACACCATTCCTAGGTAGTCTACCCATAACCCACAACAATAACAAACATACCAGCATTTACATATTCAAGAAAAGGAAGGAAAAGAAGAGTATTTCCAAGAGCCAAGATCTTACCTCTCCATGATAGATTTTGTTTCCAAACAACAAGCTTCAATGCCAAAATATAGTCCCAAAACAGCAACCAACAAGCATGCAAAGTTTTCCAATCTCCTTCCAAAAGCAAGAGCTCTAAGCACAAGAAAATTCACCCCAAGGAAGCATTCCAAAGTTTCAACAACCCAAAACAAGGCAATGAGTTTAAATTTTATAGAAGAGGTAAGAGAAGAGGATGATGTGGATCCATGTAGGATGCCACATCACACATCCTTAACTCCAACACAAAATTCAAAATTTCATTCTCCAAGGCACAATAAAGAGGTGGGTGAAAATATGACAATTTACTTGCACACTCCAAAAATCCCACACCCCAAAGGACTGAATTAAATAAAATGTAAGAAGAGTGCAATTAAAACATGCAACATGATTGATAAAAATGCATTAAAAAGGGCTAAAATCAACCCTCCAACCATAGGTATGGTTGGTAAATTAAATTAAGAGGTATGGGACAAGTTTTACTTGTCCCACAAGCCTCCAAAAACAGCCCCCAAGGACAAATTCGAATTTCCAAGGAGGTGGAGTGTTTCATACTCCAAAATCTAACTTACATAAGTCTTACACATCTCTTACATGTTTAATACAAAGGCCAACAACTTCTATAACTACTTTCTCATATCCTAATTTGATTTATTAAACTTTTAACCATATGTTTTCTCACATTAATTCTCCATAACTAAATTCAATAAAAGAAATGGACACATCACTAATAAAATACATACAACAATAATAAAAAGGAACCACATTAAAAAATATACAAAACCCCTTGGTCACATTCAAAGGTGATTCCCCCCATGGGAATCCCTAACAAAATGACACACACACACAAAACATGTTGCCATGGTGACCGTGTTGAATTCTCCTAGAATTCCCATGTGGTTGGTCTCCAATCCACTGATGTTTGTTGTGATATTTTAACCTGTAAAACACAAATACCTCCTTCGGCATCATGGCCGTATCAGAACATCTAACATGATATAAATAAAATCACATAATCATCTATACACATTAATCACAACAACATCAACAAAATCAACAATATCTCTTACAATTTATATCAACAACTATATCATCATCATATTTTTTTCATTTTCTAGATCTACTCACAAGTATCCAAAATCACAATTCCACACAACATTCATAAAAATTCATGTCAAATAGTATATCATCATCCACATATGAGTGTCTCTAATAATCATCATGCATCATAACCAAATCAAGATCACAATAATCCATGATCAAATATCTAACATCATACTAAATCAAAATCATAATAATGTCCATAATGTAATCAACAATATCAAGATCAGTATCAAAAGGGTGTGAAAGGGAAGTTGGCACTACATCTATGTTTATATGTAACCACATCATCTGTGGTTATAAAATCCCATTTAACAATGTTTTTGAAAATGGAAAATTGAAAAACACGTAAGTGAATAACCTATGTCAATGATTTAAAAAATGAAAAAAGTCTTCCACCACAATTAATTTCAAGGTAATCGGAAATCCAATGCCACGAAGAAAAAACTTCTTAGGATTATAAAGAAAATTGTAAGTAAAATATGTATAAAGTAGAGTCTAAAAGCAATCCCACCTTATGGGATTATCGTATAACCATTCCTTCACCTAATGGAGCTACCCCTACTAACTATTCTTTATAATAAAGGAAATCATTCCTCAAGATATTGATCTTCCCTCATTGTCTATATATTTGAAGGAATTTGTTGACAATGAGGAAGATTATAGATTGGATTGACTTAATGAGCTATAATTTCTAGATGAGAAAATACTTCATTTCTATATCAGCTAAACATTTATAAGAATTTATTGTGTCATAAATAAAAATTTATATTGTCCCTAACAAGTTAAAAATCATGTGATCTTTTTCTCAATGAGAATAAGGAAAATATTATAAAGGAATGGGAAAAAAGGTAAATTTGATCCTTAATAGTTGGGCCCATATAATGTGGTCACTAAATTTGGCTATGGAACTTCTAATGTTGCTTTCCCTAGTTGTCTTGAGCTCAAGGAGCACTTGAAGTTCATGCACCCAAATGTGTTTACACATAATCACAATTGCAGATATTCCATAAATATTCAAAAATATAAAACATAAAAAACTCAAAAATAACGTAAAATAAGTGAGAGAAATAAACTTGTTTAATGGTGAAAAACATGCAATTATAGCACATTTGGAAAAGTAACATGTTAAAACTTGTTTTTGTGTCGTGTGCAAGTCCAATTATACACAAAAACCTTACACTTGTGGGAATGGATACTCCATCTTACCTCTGTCATTCCTTCATATTCTTATTAGATAAGGTAAAAATAAGGATCAGATCCCAAGGACCATACAAAGGAGGAAACAACAAAAATGAGCATAAAAACCAAAAAAAAGAGATAGATAGGTGCCTAAGGAGTTAAACAAGCTTAACTCTTATAATGAAAATCTGGACCATGAATAAAAATTAGAGGCACTAAATAAAACAACTAGAAAAAATTAGGCTGAGATAGTTCACAAAAATCCCCCAACATTCCAAGACCAAAAGATCATTTAACTTTTATGGGAAAATTCCCTATTATCAACATGACTATATTTGTTGAGTTCCTCCTCTTTTCTCATCTTAGTCATATCTTCTTAGATCTGTCGATACACAAATTTAACTTTCATTTTTTGTGCCCTCCTCCATCACGTCCATCCTTTCACTCAAATATTTTACTTGTTTCTCAGCGTAATAATATTCTTCTTCTAATTCACCTGGGCTAAACATATTTATTTGGAATTCGAATGAATTCCATCATGGTTTCCCGATAGTCAACATTTTTCTCCTCCATAGCCTATATAACCCTATCCAAATATTGAACCTTGTTGATAAACCCTCAAGATCCTTGTCACCACCATCTATACCCTTGTTCCTAGAAGTGCTAGCTTCACCTCTACCTTCCACTCCTTTATCCAGTCCATTGTCCTCCTCTTCCTTATCTTTCAGGGAAATGGTAGGGATGGGTTTCCCATTCTCATACATCATAAGGACAAGCCCTTTATGGAGAGGCATTTTCAAACTTGATTTTGGAAATCCTTCACATAAGCAATCTATTTCACCTTTTTCTTAGATTTTTCCTTTGAATCGTTAACAAAACAAATAGGGTAACGTGCATAGGAGGAATACCTATTCAAATTTTAGTTGATGGTTTGATGTGTGTGTATGACTTATGAATCCACATCGACGGTGAGAGATTCCTTTTGGCTGGAGGAACTACCCGTAATGAAAACAAGACCACAAAAGGAATTAAACAATATGGGCGTGAAGCGCTAGCGTAAAGCTAGATCCAGAAGTATGGTACTTCCTAGATGGCTGTCAGTCCACTATTTTAAAAAAATTAATGCTGAAAACAAGGTAAATCCTATTTTTATTTTAAAATGATTTAGGTATCTCACTTAAAACACAATAAGAAAACAAATCTAATCTAACAAGCTAAGCTAGAATAGAATCCACAGGTTAAATGGTTGGTTTTGGGTTCACGGGTTTAATAAAGGTCTCGGGTAGGTCATAAGTGAGTGAGGGTGAGGTGAAATTAGGTGGATAGGTCTCTGTTTAAGGCTATGTAGGAAAACACAGAGACCGACGTCGGTCAGGGGTGACCGACTGCGGTTAGGTATAACCGGCGCCGATTACTGTGAGATTTGGAAATGTCACTAGAATAGGGTTTTGGTCTCCTTTGTGATCACACAAAGGATTTAGTTGGTTGGGAGGAGGTATTAGGTGGTAGGATAAGTTTTTACAAGGTTTTGATGGGTCTATAGAGGTACAAAATGTTGGAGATGGTCAATAAGGAGAAAGATAAACAATGGGTGATAAACAATGATGAAATGAAATAACGGGAAAGTATGATATTTTACTTACTTGGATTTCATTCTTAAAGGCTTGTGTGTGATGGATGGAGGTGTCGATGGTGGGTTTGAAGGCTAAAATTCATTACCAATTGAAGAAAAGCTTCTGCATGTGCTGCATGCACACTCCTCTTTTGCTTGGATAGTTTAGAAGGTGGCTAGGATGATTGTGTAGGAGAAGATGTTCAATATCCTTCCTTGGATGTCAGTTTTTGCTGAAATTGGCTCTCTGAAGATGCGTTATCTCTATAATATGTCGTTATTTCTCATCAAATTTCTTACTTTGTTTTCCAATGTCCTTCTTCCAAGTTCCAACCTTGAGAAATAAGGTTTTTTTGGGTTAAAAGGGGTAACCGATGGCGGTCTGGCTTAGCCGGCGACGGTTAGGGATAACAAATGTTAGTCAAGGTGAGATTTTCTAGGTTTACTAAAATTAGGGAGATCCTCCTGATTTCCTCAGATCTTGTGTTGTTATTCCATAGATTGAACTAGGAGCTGCTGTGATCATGCAGGAATGTGGTTAGAGGGAGTGTAGGCATTGATTTTTAGGGTTTGGGTAAGTCTTAGTTAGTTATGGTAACTTGCTAAGAATAGGTATTAAGTTGAGTTAGTTCGGTGAGGTGTCTAAGTGAGCTATATGTGTAGGTATTATTTAAATACTAAATATAGTGAGGATAATGATTTGATTTAATTTAATTAAATTAATTAAATTAATACTAGTGAGGTGAAGGGGGCCATGGCTAGGTGAATGTGATGAAGGGTGTTTATTTGTCGAGTGACCAAAGGGAGTGTGACCTAATTGTATTGTCTACATTTTTCCCCTTTTTGTTGTGTAGCTTGTATTGGTAAGCGATGCTAAAAAAATAAGATGTGGTTGGTGTATGTGAGGGTGAAGGTGATCCCCCTCAAACCAGGAACTGATGAAGCAAAAAGTTGAAGCGATGATTTGTTTGATAAAAGGTAAATGTGAGGAAAAGGTAAATGGGTGTAGGGGAAGATGGTGAAAGGTATACTTGGGTGATATTAGGTAATGGGTTAGGGCCAAAGGTAGCAGCATTCAAATGCATGCACACGTATAAACTATAGCATGATACCAGGTTGAAGAGCAGGAAAACTCTACATTGTCTAAGGTCGATAGGTTTATCCAAACAAGGGTGAAGTGAATCCGGTATCCAAGGTATAGGATAAGGTCAAGAAACACAATGTAGGTTAGGTGCAAGAACATTTAGGTAGGGTCAAGATAAACGGTCACGGTAATAGGCTAGGTAAGGTCATTAGGTCAACAACACAGGTAATAGTGCCGCAAGGTATAGCAAACACATGAGGTCAAAGGTCACTAGCAATGGTCCAGGTCCAAATATCGAGATCACGGCATGGGTAAGGCTGAGGTAGGGGTAAAATAATAAAGTGTCAACAAAGTGGACGTGAGGAGGTTGAAGAAGGTTGAGGGCCAAAGGTGAAGGTAAAGTGGGTCAAGTAGGTGTAGGGTCGGAAAAAGAAAAGGGAGGTATGGAAAATGAGGTAAATGAGAGGGTAATGAGTATGTAGGGTAAGCGGCGACATCGGTCGGTATGAACTGATGATGATGTATAGGAACCGACGGTGGTAGTCTAGGTCATCGGACCAGCGGTGGTCAAGGGTTAGCGACGTCAATTGATTGGGTAGGGTATAAAAAGTATAAAACACACGTTTGAAAAATTCATTGGTGCATTTGGAAAAGGAGAAAAGGATAAGAGGAGAGAAAAGGAAGAAGAAGACAAAATATTACAGTAGAGAGCTTAGGTGGCGAGCCACATAGGTGAGAGTGGGTGAGTGAGAGGTGGGGCCATGAGATCAGATGGCACGGCTCGTGTGGCTAAGGAGTGGTTGTGCAGTGGAGGATGGAAGAGGTAGGAGAGGGGTTGGGTGGTCCACCCGTATAGTGGCTAGATATACCACCACGATGTCACCAGAGGGATGAGGTAAGCTCTACACCATTGCTTAATGATTTGATTGATTAAGTAGGGTAAAATATGGGTTGTAATAAAAACGTGGGGGGAAGTTTTGAATTTTGGATTAGGAGGTAAATTGGATATAATGGGGGTGGGGAGGTGAGAATATTGGTCAATAGGAGTGGGAAGGGAAGTAGGGAAGGTTTATGGAGGTTTGGTTGGGTAGTTAGGTTTATTTGGTCAAAATTAAAAAAATTGGGTTGGGGGTTTCGGTGCCGTTTAGCACCACAATAAGCACAGCCGGTCATTGGAGGCTGACATTGGTCATTTAGAGGTGGCATCGATCCACGACACGGGTGACCGATGGTGGTTAAAGGCTACCAGTGATGGTTATGGGTAACCGAGTCGATGTGAAAATAAGGAAATGGGGCCAAAAATGGGAAAAAATGGGTTAGGTAGTGGAAATGGATGGTCAATGAGGAGGGTCAGACATGTAAAGGTGTGGGATAAGAGAGAGAGGGGATAGGTTGTGGGTGGGTTGTGTAAGGATTAGGGTAAAGGGGTTTCAGGAAGAATAGGTGGTTTAGGGGTGAACACAGGGTAGGTTAGGAAGGTGTATTAATACATAGTGTTAGTTAGATGCAGGCCCGGGATGAGTTACGGATGAGGGACCGGGAGCCACTTATATTGCTAGAGCTACATGGATAGGTGAATTTCAAGGAGTGGAGCCACATTGATGATGTCATCCTGATTGGGATCTGCCATTATGGGTGGGTTGTGAGAGAGCAGAGTTTGATGGTCGCACTCATCAAGAGATGGGATTCGATGACTAACACCTTCCACTTGCCGACAGGGGAGATGACCATCACCCTAGAGGATATATATATAGGATATTGAGACTACCAATTAGTGGATACCAAGTGTACTCAATGATATCTAGAGGTCATGGAGAGGTGTATAGATGAGGTATTTGGAGAGAGAGCAGGTGAGTTGCATTACCACAGTGCCAGCCTGAGTTACAAAGAGGTATATGCTGCCCATCTTGAGGAGATGTAGTTGACAATGTTGATGATGGAGGTGATTGGGTGCTACACATTACCAAATTCGAGGGTGGGAGATTCCCATGATCACTAATGGGTGTTCTTTAGGACATGATGATTGATCATACCAATTTTGCATGGGCACTAGATTTCTTGGTGTAGTTATATAGAGAGTTGTGGGCCTATAGGTGATTGCAGAGATATAGTCTGTGTTGCATTTTTCTTCTTCACTGTTGGGCCTATGAGCACATTATGTGTGTGTGCGACTAATAGGCCTACCCCAGGTAGATGCATTTGAGTAAGGAGTCATTGAAGTGTGTTACAGGTGATGGGTGCTAAAAGGCGGTGTACGAGAGAGCAGGATACATACGATGTAGCATTATATAGACAACAATTGGAGAGCCTAGCTAGTGGAGATATAGTATGGAGACCCTATGTGACTTATCCCTCTTACAAAGGGATGTATATAGAGCTAGAGGGACTACAATTATGGAGGTGGATAGAGGGACGCCATGCTAGGGAGCACGAGATGATACCTATCGACCGAGTAAGGTGAAAGTTTGGTTTATTACAGGATGTACCCCGCCCTTCCCACAATATAGGAGAGAGGAGGTGGAGAGAACTTTGTCTCCACCCCATTGAGTAGAGTTGACAAGGGAGGAGGAGGAACACCGTGGACCACCACACGATGATGTGGGAATACAGTGGCATATAACCGGTGGTGGGCATGCAGAGGCGAGGGTGAGGTAGGGATAGCTAGGAGCAGAGGTCACACGGGTATAGGATGAGAGTCAGAGCCACGTAGATATAGGTAGAGAGGTGAGATCCTCGAGAATAGGTATAGGAGGAGGAGCCCAAGCTATAGATATTAGTAGATGGTGTGATGATACCACCACAGATAGTCTCAAGTGAGTAGACATAGTCTTGTATGTATAGTGCCAAGAGTGTAGGTGGCCGGTGGGCCCAAAGGAGAGAGCAGAGGTCATCTATCAGGGCATGGGGTCAGCTTCAGATGCCGGACCATCTAGTGGTAGATTGAGAGTAGCAAGCCACCACTCCAAGTCAGAGGGGACTATCAACATTACAGATGAGGTAGATATGTTGTAGTAGATGTGAGATAGTATATCACCTATTTTTGTATTGTTGGATTTTGTATGTATATCAGCCTACGAGCCGAAGTGATATTGTATTTATTTTTGTATGTGATACCACCTGCGAGATGAAGACATTTTTGTATTGAATGCGTATTGCATGAGCTAATGATGATTATTTATAGTATATCATCCTTTGGGCTGACATTTTGAGATGATAGCTATGATGAGACAGCATGTTTATTGAGATACACATTTATGTGATACGGGTGTACATTGTATTGATACACACATGTATATATGAGGAGATAGATGATATTTAGGTGATGTTGTTGTGATGTGTATGAGTTTTAATTTATTATGATATGGATGGAAAATAGAAGAGCTAGGCATGATAGAGTCACGTCATAGGCATGGATCAAGTCAGGTGATAGGCATGGATCGAGTTAGGTGATAGGCATGGATCGAGTCAGGTTGGTTTAGGCATGGATCGAGTCAGTCGGTTTAGGCATGGATCGAGTTAGGTCGGTTTAGGCATGGATCGAGTCTAGGTCGGTTTAGGCATGGATCGAGTCAGGTCGGTTTAGGCATGGATGTTCATTTTGGTATTTTGGTAACAAATGGCAATGTAAATGCATGAGATAGTGTAAAATGTGAAAAATGTTGGTTATGTATGAAAATGTGAAATAATATAAGTGGTAAAAGGTATGTGGGATATGGTTTAAATGTTGAGGTTTTTGAGATGAACATGAAATTAGGTAATGGTGGGGCAAATGGTTAGGGTAAAGAGTGGTCGAGCTAACCTTCCAGGGCCCCATGCCCTGGAAGTGTTGCCTACATAGTCCCAATGAAAAGGGACCTTAGACCGATGTAGTTATCCCATAAGCTAGGGAAGAAGATCAAAATGAGTTGGTAGATGTGTGGTCATGTTATGGGTTTGGGTTTAATAGGTGGAGGTAGATGATAGTAAAAAAACTTTATAGGTGAGGGCGACTATGGCGAAAGGGGAGGATGACTGCAAAAGGTAAGCATCGAGGACTAAGTCCTGTATAAGAAAATAAAAAGGTGATGAAGACGAGAAAAGATAAGAGGGGGCAATAAAACCACCCGATTGGCAAGGATCAAAACGTATAAAACACATCTATAGATAAGAAAATGAATGTAAGACCCTAAAGACATTACATGATTGATAATTCTAAGAGTGACGAAGAGTCACATGATCACCAAATGTCATAGGTTCAGTAGGTCCCTTGAGGTATGAAGTGAAAAGACAACGGGTAAGGAGGTGCAAGTAATTGGGTCATAAAATGGGAAGTAGAATGCCTTGGGTAATAGAGCCAAGATCACAATAGGCAAGTCCATGACGAAAAAGCGTATTTTTTTCTTTTTCTTTTTCTTTTTTTTGACTTTTAGATAGACTGATCGATGCGGGAAGTCTATACGGGAGGAATATATGTCTCCTTGAGGTCTTCATGAAGTTGATCGATGTGGGAAGCTTCTGAATTTTGATTTTTGAGGAGATAGTCTTCTTTTTGGAAAAACTATGTAGAGTTGTGAGCTTTTTATAGCTGTCCTTTGAGGGAGCAGTCTACTTATAGCAACAATTGAAGGTGGAAGATGTCCTTTTAGGGATTCATCTTTGATATTGGAAGTTTGACTCAAGGAGTTGATCCCTTATATTGGAATATGTCCTTCTGAGGGTTTCATCTTGTTTTTTTTTTGGCTTTTAAGTCATGGATGAGACTATAACGAAGCATTTGGTTCTTTTTGAGAAGGCAAGGGTGAACGATCATGGGATCTCATCTAAAAGAAGACAAAAAGTATCCATAAGAATCATGTCATGTGTAGAGCCGTGGTGCACATATTTAAGATAAGGCAAAAGGGTGACGGGTAATCACATGATCCATGTTTAATCGGTGGAGATACGATGTGGAAAAGGTAAATGGCGCTCAAGGGACAAGCATGAACTAGATAAACAGTGATGTAGGACTAGAGGTCAACAATAGAAAGGTTAAAGATGTAATGCATTAAGGGGATCATGTTCGGTTTACGCTCAAGCGAGGAAAAGCAATAGGCACTTGATCCATAGGTATGAGTTACAATGTATGGTCCAAGATAATTAGGAGAAAAATTGCCCCATTTTCTTTTTTTCGCTTTGGTTACGTGTTGATTTTATTTCAAAACAAGGTCACCAACTTGGAAGTTTTGTTCATGAACACATTTGGCATAAGCATGTTTGATACGTTGTTAATAAACTTGAAGGTGATCTAGAGCATTAATACAATGTTCATCTAATAACTCCAGTTGTGCTAAGCGATCTGATGAAATTCATCATCGGTAAGCATGTCATGGAGAGAAATACAACCGAGGGGATCTAGACTTCAAGAGCGAACAGCCTCGGTACCATAGGCTAGTAAAAAGGGTGTAGTCGTAGTGGTAGTGCAAATACTAGTAAGTATGCCCATAGAGAAAAAGGAATGTGTGTATGCCAATCTTTCCCAGTGATCGTCAACCACTTTCATAATAATTTTGTTGAGGGTTTTGTTAATGGCTTCAGCTTGGCAATTGGTTTGTGGGTAATAAGGTGAGGAGAAACTAAGTTGAATGCCGAAGGCGTCACAAAGTTTTTGCAGTGTTTTGTTTTTGAATTGTTTTCCATTGTCAGTGATGAGTCGATGAGAGATGCCAAAGCAACAAATGATGTGATGGTTAATGAACTCACATATTTTCTCATATTTAGTGGAGATAAGTGGTATGGCTTCTACCCATTTTTTGTAGTATTCAATAGTGGTTATGATCCATTAATGGCATTGGGAAGAATGAGGATTGATTTCTCCGACAAGATCCAAACCCCATTGAGAGAAGGGCCAAAGGTCACGAGTGACCTGTAAGGCATGACTAGGTGTATGATGAAGGTTAGAATGTTGTTGACATTTCACACAACATTTGACATAGTCACAAAAATCATGATTAAGGGTCGGCCAGTAATAGCCTAGGTGAAGAATATGCTTAGCAATAGCAAGGCCACTAAAGTGGCCTCCACATATGCCATCATGAACCTCCTTAATGGTATAAGGAATTTTAGAACTTGTGAGGCATCGTAAGAGAATACCATCAAAGTTGAGTTTATAGAGGAGTCCCCCCAAAATGATGAAATGAGAGACCTTTTTAACGAAGGCATGTTGTTCGTTATAGGTGAGATCAGGAGGTAAGATGGAGAGAGAAAGGTAGTTGGAGTATGGTTTATACCAAAGGTCACTCGGGTCAGGGGTGTCATTTCCGATTGAGTAAAAATTGTAAGGGGTGTCGTTTACAATGACAAATATTTTGGAATCAGTAGGGGAAGTGGGTATTTGGGAAGCTAAACAGGCCATAGTATTTGCAAATTTGTTGGTTGAACGTGGGATGGTTTGAAGGGTGTAAAGATCAAAGGTGGTCAAAAGTATGTCTACATGATGTTTACACTTTTGAAGTATCTCATTACGACATTGATACATACCATTAACTTGGTTTATGACCAATTTTGAATCACCAAAGATGTGGATTGATTTGACATTGAGGGCATAGGTGGTCTGGAGACCAAGGACGAGTGCTTCTTACTGGAAATATTGTTGGTGCATTCAAAGTCTAGTTTGAAAGACAAAGGCATGGGTTCTCCATCCAGAGGGACAAGGCTAACATGAGCTCCACCCCCATACTGACACTTGGAACCATCAAAGAATAGTGTCATTTGGTAAGGTGGTTCATCCAAGGAAAGGGTAGCAATGGATTCATCGAGGAAGTAAAAATTAGAGGGTTGGTCCCCAACAATAGGTGCACCATCCGGTTGGTTAGTGATATCCGACCCTTAATGGTATTTTGGTGAATGAATTCAAGGTCAAGATAAGCTAAAATCATGAGCCAATGTGTAACACGTTGATTTTGATAGGGTTTGGCATACATGAAGTGTAAAGGGTCGGTGTTGGTCACAACATAGGTTTTGTACTTGAGTAGGTAATGGCAGAGTTTGGTGGAAATGAAAACTAAGGCTAAGAAAAGTTTTTCAGAATGAGTGGATCGAGTTTCATAGTCCAGAAGGGTACAGATGGTATAATAAATTGCCTTCTCCTTATATTGTTCATCACGATGAGTGACCATAGCCCCTAAGGAGTGATCAATAGCTGATATGTATAGGTAAAAAGGTTGATCATCTTTCGGTGGAATGAGTATGGGTGGTTGGAGAAGGTATTTTTTAAGGCCTCAAAAGCTTTGTGGTAGTCGTCATCCCATTTGAAAGAGACATCCTTCCTAAGCAGATGATGAAATGGTTGACAATGATCAGAGAGTTGGGAAATAAATCGGTGAATGGACTGTAATTTACCTTACAAGCTCTGAGAGTTATTTGAGGTTCATGGGTGGAGGTATTTCCGAATGGCCTTGAATTTAGCTAGGTCAACTTCTATACCACGTAAGGAAATGATAAATCCCAGGATCTTTCCTGAGAGAACTGTGAAGATGCACTTTTTAGGTTGAAGGCAGACACAATATTTAATGAGGTGATCAAAGATGGTTTCAAGGACAACGAGGTGCTCAGTGCAACATTTATATTTAGCCAAGAGATCATCCACATAATCTTCTAATATGCAATGCATGATATCATGGAAGATGTAAGTCATAGCACGCTGATATGTAGCACTAGAATTTTTAAGGCCAAAAGGCATGACTCGATAGTAGAAGGTCCCCAAGGGGTAATGAATGTGGTTTTGTGCTGATCCTCTGGGGAAAGTAAAATTTGGTTATAACCCGAGAAACCATCCATGAGTGAGAGTATCTCATGACCAGCAGTAAGGTCTACCAGTTGATCAATATCAGGCAAGGGAAAATTATCTTTGAGAAGGTGAGGTTGAGGTCACGAAGTATGTACAAATGCGGATTCCTCCTGTTGCTTTAGTGATAGGGACAATGTTAGAAATCCAATGAGGATAATTAATGGGCAAGATGAAGGAAATAGAAATAAGTGCTCGAATTTCTTCTTTGACGAGAAGAGAAATGTGAGGGTACACTTTCCTCGGCTTTTTTTTTGATAGGTTTTACATCGAGAACAGGTTATGATATTGTGGACCACTATGGTGGGATCAATACCGGGCATGTCCATGTAAGACCAAGCGAAAGCATAGTTATGAGCTCGGAGAAAGGAAGTGAGGGATTCTGTTCAAAGAAAGACATCTAAAGATTGTCTGATCTTTAGGATGTGTGGGTCATCCTGAGTATGAATGTTGATCTCGATAGTCGATTCATTCAACATGGTTTATGTCTCAGAGGGTAACAACTGATGAATATATGAGTCTTCTGCACCAAGGTAGGTGAGTATAGATTCATCATCATGACATTGAATGACGTTAATAGTCATTGTGTCATCGTCGATCATCTCAGGATAAAGGAATTGGAGAGTGGAAGGGGCCTCACCTTCACATTGATAATTTAAGGGCCCCAAGGAAATTGTGTTTATGAAAAAAAAAAAGTTAGGAGGGATAGATTAAGGATCCATCGACTCCATCGGTGAGGGTGGTGATGAAGGTGGAGAAGGGCTAGGGTCCTCAATGAATTCAATGCAGGCCTATTTGGTAGAAGGTTCGGGGAAGCCGATACCACTACAGTCATTATGTTTGCAGGTGGTACATGGAATAACGGTATGGTGACCCTGCTCGTAAAAGCTAAAACCAAAACCCTTCCACGCACAGTGGTGTAGGAAGGTGTGGGTGAAACGATAATTGGTAAGTGATTGGAAGTCAGTGGAAAATGGGTGGGGTTGTGAAGGTGGTTCAGGTGTGTAGGTGGTAGTATCAAGTCCCCCATAGGTGAGACTAGTACGAAGATGAGGAGGACCATAAAGGAGGCATTCTCCTATATGGTGATCATAGCGAGGGTGTTGGTGAAGGCTTCCATACTCATGCGAGTAAGGAATGTGTTGACGCTATATAGGTGGTATTCCCCTAGAGTGAGGCGTTGAAAAACACCTTCCAAGGGATCAGTGGTTGGTATGTGGGTAGCTGGTATGGATGATGTGTCGGAGGTTGATGCGGAGGTGGTGTTAATGGATTGGGTAGCTAATGGGTCAGCCATGGAGGTTATAGCAGCGGTAGGCATGGAGGAGGTATGTGCGGTGAAAGAAACAACCATACTGGTAGGTGTGGGTGTAGGTGTAGGTGAAGTAGTATTGGTTACGGAAGTAGATGGCTTGACTGGTATGAGTACATCGTTGGGTCGGTAAAGCATGTTGCATGTTTTGAAAGGTGATGGGTCAGCTGGAATGGTGTAAGTATGTCCCTCGTGTTTAAACTTTACAAAACAATGCAAAGTGGAGGGAACACAACCCATGACCCGGATCCAGGGTCTACCAAGAAGAAAGTTATATTAGAATTCCCCCTCCAAAACATAAAACAATTCTAGAATAGTGCGGGGACCCATGCAAATGTGAAGAATGATAGTGCCTAGTGTGGAGGTGATAGCATCGTTGAATGAACATAACATGAGTGGATGTTTGTGCATGAAATTGTAAGGTATGTGCATTTGAACAAATACATGGGATGAAATGATGTTAATGCTAGCGCCTCCATCAATCATCACACGACGTACCTATATGTCATCAATGTGTACAAAGACGAAGAGGGCTGGGTCCAGGTCATCATTTTGGTATGGCACGATCTCTACCTCTGATAAACTAAGGGAGGCCACTTGGTGAACAAGGTGAGGTGAGGATGAAGGTGGTAATTTGGTGAGAGAGGCTACATGATGGGGTGTGATAATGGATGCTACGGGTGCAAGGTCATTTGTTAAAACCTTGATAGATCAAGAACCTCCATGAGGGCTTTCGATGGGATTCTAAGGTTTGGATGAGGTCATATAAGGAATTTTGAGGGGTGATTGATGTAATTAATTGAGCATGGTGTGATGTGTGATGTCATTAGAAATGGGCTATGTGGGGTCCGGATAGTTATCTTAGGTATGGGTGCAAATGGTATGTTAGGTATAGGATTGGTTGGTGGGTTAGATGCCTTTTCTTTACCCTTTTTGCGTACATGTAGTAACGTGTACCATGTTGATTTGAGGGAATTTGTCAAATGGAGAGGGTGTAGGGTAAGTGGTATAATGACATGAAGGGAAAACCCACAATAGGGAAAATCCCTGTGAGTTCAACTGGGTGCAGTGACATTTGGGTGGTGGTGTGGCAAGTTCTCTGATGTGAACCATGTTAATTTCAAATTTTGTGTGTGGTTCTGGGAGCTGTGAGGGTGGAGGTTGTGGTTGTTGAGTATGTAGTGTGGGAATGGGGGTAGGTGAAGCAAGATCCTCATCAAGAAGGTCATTGTCATCAAATTTGGTTTCGGGTGGACACAATTGGATAAGGACAGTTTTCAAAGCCTTGTAGTTCTCCACATCATGCCCTAACACACGATGGTATGTGCAAATTTTGGTATCATCAAACCCCTTTGGATTGGGTTTGAGGGGGTCATAAGGTTGGAGTGGCGGTAATGTGATAATAGAAGTCTCGAGGAGGTTGGTTAAAATTTTGGCATAGGACCCTGCTAGTGGATCACAATGGGAAGTGAATGTGGGTTTGGGTGTAGGTGTGGTCGGTTGTCTAGGAATTATTTTTGGAAGTGTAGGAATAGGTCGAGCTATGGGTTTAGGCGCTGGTGTGGTTTGAGGTATCGGTCAGGTTCATTTACATATGGGTATAGTAGATGGATGGGTAGGAAGGTGTGGTTTTGTTTTTTTTACTACGTTATTGTGGGGTAATGGGGTTTTTTTTTTGGGGTCACACCTTATTGGGTAAAGGTTATGTGGGTATATAGGGTCTAGAAGGAAAATTAGATGGAGGAAGAGGGTGAGTTACCCATGGGGATAACGGGGGGTGCTATAAAGGTAGATGATGCAGGTCATGCTTGGGGTGTGAGGGACAATGAATGAAGTGTAGTAGGTAGTGAAACAATGGCTAAAGGTATTGGTGGTATTAGTGGTAAAGGGACTACAGGTGTGGGTATGAGTCGTGTTGTG
The DNA here is from genome assembly GCA_018340775.1 of Taxus wallichiana var. yunnanensis. Classification (NCBI taxonomy): domain Eukaryota; kingdom Viridiplantae; phylum Streptophyta; class Pinopsida; order Cupressales; family Taxaceae; genus Taxus; species Taxus wallichiana. The sequence continues at coordinate 286,985,285 of CM031242.1, read as the reverse complement.
TGTCTAGGTAGGTTAGAGATTTGTGAGGGGAATGGGTGGTTATGTTATTAGGTTATGAATGGGTGAGGGTGCTTGACCATGTTGGCAACCGAGGTCTTAAGATAGATGGAATGAGTGTGAGTGTGATTGGTGTTATAATGGTATGAGGTTGATGAGTTTGTTTCTTTAGTTTGGGTGTCGGAGTAGGTGTGGTTTTGGAGGATGTAGCTAAATCTAGTTTAATAGGTGGATGAGTAAGGCTGGTGGTCGGGGTAACCCCTAAAGTGGTAATAGGTTTAGTGGAGGTAAATATTGTGGGTATGGGTTTGGGTTTAGGCATAGGTCAGGTTATGGGTAAGGGTGTGGTGTGAGTGCTAATGGGTATCATGGAAGGGGTTGCAACAGCAGTGGTTATATGTGGTTTAATGGGTGGAAATGTGCTTGGGTAGATAGTGGAGGTGTCATCGAGGGATCTCTACATTTGTGTTGAGATAGGGAGTAAGAGGTGCCCCATAACAAATCCCTATCCACATAATCCAAGTGATTAGCCAAACGTGAGAATGGCATGTTTGTAGGTGGAGTTGGTGAGGACCTAATGGGAATTCCTATAAAATGAATCTTGGAGATGGGGAATTGGTGGCTTCAACTTCCGTGGGTAAGAGAGCTGAAAGTAGGTCTGTTGGATGTCGAGTAGAGATGGAGAATGCTCGCCCAGAGCCAAAGGTATCCCCACCAGGTCTATGATGGGTGAAAGGGATGATGGGAGTTCCTCTATGAGTGGAGGAATAGATAGGTTCTCCTCTCGTGGGTGGAGGAGGTAATGGGTGCTCCTCGTGGGTGGAGGAGGTAATGGGTGCTCTTCCGTGGGTGGATGAGTTATGGTAGGTAAAGGTTCGCTAAGTGAAAAAGCTAGGAATGAAATGGTCTCAATGTTAGTAGAAGACTCCTCGTAGGTCATGTAGGAGATGAAGGGTGTTCTTCATTGGTGAAAGAACAAGTGACGGTTGGTTCTAATGTGGAAGGAGGATTTCAAGCTAGGATTTCCTCTATGGAAGGAATGTGAGGTAATTGAGATGTGACAGGTACCTCGTTAAAGATTGCGTGAACCTCACGGGTATGGGTATCGTGAGTGGATGTCTCACCGGTTTGATTGGATGAAGGGGCATGATTGGGAAATGGTTTTTTAAAGATTTGTAGATTTTGGTTAGGGGCAGCATTAGGATTATCCACAGTCAACTCACCTTTCTTGAGCATTTCTTGGACAATATTCTTAAAATTGATGCGATTCTTCATCACTATGACCCTTTACACGATGATAGTTACAAAAATGTTGTTCCTTATACCATGCGGGCATGGGGCGAGAAGGGTCAAAACCAGTGTGTGGTTTTATGGGTGGAAGGGTGATGTCACCAACTTTGATAAGCTTCTCTAAGACAAAAGAGTAAGGCTCCCGATCGATTGGGGTATATTTTCACCGATCTTGTCTCGAATCGAAAAGCCTAAATAGGTGATAAATTAGATGATGGTGTAGCTTGATTGGATGGATGAGTTGGGCGGTCTTGAGTACCATTGCGTTAGTGTACCTTTAGCCTTTAAATAATTGGTTGGTGGTTTAGAAGAAGAAGATGTTTCATTTGACTTAAATGCTGAGTTCTTATTTCGTAATTGGATTTTCTTCTCTTCGATGGTTCGAATCTCTAACTTTCATGCCATAGTGAATGCCTCATCGAATGTTCTAAAATTTTGGACTTGTAAGGTCGGGGAGATATGACTGGCGCAAGCTCGTATGAAGAGATCAATGAGTTTAGTTTGTGGTAGTTGAAAGGTAAGTTGATTGGTCAGGCTGTGCTAGTGAGTGACAAAATCTGTGATAGATTTATCCTCGTACTGACATGTGGAATATAGATCGGTCATGGTAACTTCTTGGAAATGTTGATGGAAAAATGATCCAAAAAATCTTGGGCTACCGATTAAATGAAAATATGGAGTGTTTGGGTAACCCACTATACGGCCTAATGCAGTCCAAGTGAGGGACATGGGAAAAGTTCTCAAAAGTAAGGCATCATCATGAGTAATCAAATAACACCCATGATTAAATGAGCGCAAATTCTATTTTGGGTCTTCCTTACTATTGAAACAATTAAATTTGGGCATTTCCCAATACAGGTTATGAACGAATGGGAATGGATGGGTGAATAGGCTCATTGCAAATCTTGTCGTAAGTGAGAGTGTTGTGGGAGTCGAAATTGATGCCTCCAAAGGTTCACATCTTATCCATCATCAATTTGATTAGCTCTTTGGTGGGTTGTGATTATCGATGCCTCCTATAATGTAAGGAGGTTTGTTTTGTGTGTATAATGGTGGGGCATTCCAATGTATGGGGCTGCCATGTAAGGTGGCGAAGAAGAAGGCAAGGAAATAGGGGGTATGTACCGAAATGAATGATAAATGAAACAGTGATTGTTGGTAGTATGTACATGGGGGAGGAAGGGTCATGGTAACCCTAGTGGTAATAGGTGCTAGTGATTGTGGAATAGAAAGAAATACGTTCTAAAATGGGGTAGAGGTCACCGACATTAGAGGTGGGAACATAGCTACAAGTATATGTGAAACATCGAGGGATGGATGAGGTTGTGTTTGGGGTAATCGTCGAGGGTATGGTAGATGTAATGGGTGCTACATGGGTAACAGATGTGGCAGTCATAGCGGGTATAGGACCTAACTGTGAAACGACTGGGGGTAAGGTGGATGCAAGTAGCACGAAGCTAGATGGGGCTGATGTAGAAGTGGGTGCAAGATTCGGGGGATAGATACGGGCATGCCGTATATCAACTAACCCGAGGCATCTCGAGTGGATGAATGGGAGAGGTAAAACTACAAAGCAATAGGATTTTGGTCAAGGAGTCATGCGAAATCCTCATCTCGGTAGTGATATTGGTAGGATGGATGGGATCCATGGCTGGTGATAAAATAGAGGGTGGTGAAGGACTAGGTGGGAGTGGTTGGTGACTGGCATGGAACACGAGGGAATTCTCTTGTCTTTGGGTTAGTACCATGTGAACTAGTACTAATCAGGTGGGGTGCTTCTCTGTAAATAATACAAAGAATAGCAGAGAAACAGGTGAATCTGGTGATAAAAAATGGATGAAGTAAAAATGGTGAGTGGAATGTGAAATAGGTTAACCGATGTTGGTTATGGAAAACGAGGCGTCAATCGGGGTAACTATTGTTAGTCACTATAGAAGATGGATAGTGAATAAACAGTGAGGCAAAAGATAAAATCGACAAGTATACCGAACGGGAATGTGTAAAACGTCAATGGAAAAAGTTATAGTGATAGAAACTGTGGAAAGTGGAAGAAAGTGAAGTAAGAATGTCCTTTTGAATAGGTTAGTGAAAGGACGTGGAACCGACATTGGTTGATTGTAACCAATGATGGTCAAAGGTAACCGATGGCGGTTACTGTGAGATTGAAACAATGATGAGAAAAAGTGGTTGTGAATTAGAATTTGATGTGGAATCAGACCCAAAATTTTGGGAATGATGGTGATATGGCCCAGGCACACTCAGGTGAATTTGGAATACACCAGCTATGATGGGGAGTGTGCAAGGAAATACAAAAATAATGATTGAAATCTCTCACCTCAAAATGCAAATCAAATAGAACACTAAGAAAGAACATTCCTAGAGTGCCTATTCTATTATGTTTGTTTAGCTTATGCTATTTAGGGACTGACACATGAATTGTGAAATAGAGTTTTTGGTGAGGATGGCTTCCTACAAAGAAGGAGATCTAAAGGGTGAGGTTTCAAGTATGTTATGGTGGGGGCGGGCTATGCTCTGAAGTATGACTCGACAGAGCAGCGAGCTAGGTGCCCACTGTGTCGTGATCATGTGATCACCTACAACTTCTAGGTAAGATGTTGTTTAAGAATGTATGTATTTGAATTTTTGTGTGGTTTGGTAAGACTCGGAGAAAGAGAAAAGGATAGAAGTTCTTTTCTATGATTTGTTTGTCAACCATCAACTAGTAATGACTTCCAGCGTATAGGTTTCCCTCAATTAATGTGAGCTAATGAGCTAAATCAGAATGCAATGCACTTGTTTTAAACCCAAATCAAAAGTATGATATTTGATGACAAAAATAGATGAATAGGAAGAGGGATGCTATTTCACTACTATGTAGAAAACATGAAGAGATTATTCCTTTTAAATACACCAAAAGAAAAGTTTCCTTTAGAGAAAATAGAAAGGAGTGGATTACAGGAAGAAAAATTAGTGTGTATGCTTTTATAAGGGAAACAAATACACAATTTTTTTCTAGGAATGAATGAAATGCAAGGAACCCTAAATGGGTCTCACCGGTGTGCCAAAATACCTTTTTCTTAGATTGTTTCTTTGAATCGTTGATGAAACAGATAGGGTAACGGGCATAGGAGGAATACCTGTTCAAATGTCGGTTGATGGGTTGTTGCGCACATATGACTTTTGAATCCACAACTGACCGTGAGAGCTTCCTTTTGGCTAGGAGGAACTACCTGTAATGAAAACAAGACCACCAGAAGGAATTAAACAATATGGGCAGTGAACTTCCTAGCATAAGCTAGATCTGGGAAGTATGATACTTCCTAGATGGCTGTCAATCCCCTATTTTAAACAAATTAATTCTGAAAACAAGGTAAATCCTATTGCTCTTCTAAAATTATTTAGGTATCTCAGCTTAAAACACAATAAGATAAAATATCTAATCTAACATGCTAAGCTAGAATAGAATCCACAGGTCAAATGGTTGGTTACGGGTTTTGTAGGTCCGATAAAGGTCCGGGTAGGTCACAAGTGAGTGAGGGTGAGGTGAAATTAGGTGGATAGGTCTCTATTTAAGGTGTGTATGAAAACACGAGACTAACGTTGGTTTGGGGTGACCGATCGTGGTTAGGTATAATTGGCTCTGGTTAATGTGAGATTTTGAAATGTCACAGAATAGGGTTTTGGTCTCCTTTGTGATTACACAAAGGATTTAATTTGTTGGGAGGAGGTATTAGGTTATTGGGATAGGTTTTTACGAGGTTTTGATGGGTGTATGGAGGTACAAAATGTTGGAGATGGTCAATAAGGAGAAAGATAAACAATGGGTGATAAAACAATGATGAAATGAAATAACCAGGAAAGTATGATATTGTACTTACTTGGATTTCATTCTGAAGGCTTGTGTGTGATGGATGGAGGTGCTGATGGTGGGCTTGAAGGCTACAAGTGATTACCAACTGAATAAAAGCTTCGTATGGTCTGCATGCACTCCTCTTTTGCTTGGATAGTTTAGAAGGTGGCTGGGATGAATGTGTAGGAGAAGATGTTCAATCTCCTTCCTTGGATGTCATTTCTTGCTGAAATTGGCTCTCTAGAAGATGCGTTATCTCTCTGAGATGTCGTTCTTTCTCGTCAACTTTCTTGCTTCATTTTCCAACCTCCTTCTTCCAAGTTCCAACCTTGAGAAATAAGGTTGTTTTGGGTTAAAAGGGGTAACCAATAGTAGTCCGGCTTGATCGGTGACGGTTAGGGGTAACCGATGTCGGTCAAGGTGGGATTTTCTAGGTTTACTAAACTTAGGGAGATCCTCCTAATTTCCTTGGATCTTGTGTCGTTATTCCACGGATTGGATTGGGAGCTTTTGTGATCATGCGGGAATGTGGTTAGAGGGAGTGTAGGCATTGATTTTTAGGGTTTGGGTAAGTCTTAGTTAGTTATGGTAACTTGCTAAGAATAGGTCTTAAGTTGAGTTAGCTCGGTGAGGTGTCTAAGTGAACTATATGTGTAGGTATTATTTAAATAAGATATTTAAATAATAAATATAGTGAGGATAATGAGTTAATTTAATTAAATTAATACTAGTGAGGTGAAGGGGGCCATGGCTAGGTGAATGTGATGAAGGGTGCTTATTTGTTGAGGGACCAAAGGGGAGTGTGACCTAATTTTAGTGTCTAGACAATCAATGACATGAAAAGGAAAACCATAATGGTCACCATGATTTAATGTTTGAACATGTTAAGGAAAGACATATGATGTGTGTAAATTTTATGATATTTTCCCTCCAAAGTAATGTACTTCATTATTTGGATACACACCTCCTTAAAAATGCTCCAGAATACAAGATCTAGAAATTCCATTAGTGAAAAAAGAACACCTTTCCTTACCCACAAAAATTGTCTTAATTTCGTGCTCCCTGCTGGTTTTTTCTTTAAAAATTTTGAGCCCTTAGGATGCATCTCCATCTTTCATTCCCTTATATGGCTTATGGTTCAATGATCCTATTTATTTCATGTACATATGGTCTTGGTCTTGATTTGGAATTTTCACATATTGAAACATATTTTGGGTTTTCCTTATGAATCTAAATTTTTTGGGTGTAACTCACCATGCATTCCTCTTTGCATAGTTATATACATTGTAAAAACCTAAAAATATATAGAAAAACACAAAACCCATAAATATTGTAAAGGTCAATATCCTCAAACATCATATAGCTCTAAAATCTAAAATCATATAAAAATATTAAAAATATATAAAAATAAATAAAACCCTAAACATAGGGTAAAAATCCCAAAATACCTAAAAATAATTTTAAAAAATCAAAAATCCTAAACTAGTTCTCAATCCACATAGTTGGAGACAAATAGACCATTAAAAATAACATTCCACTAATAATTTCTTATGTTATTTCCATTTCAGTCTCCCCAACATATATCATTATCCGATGCAAAATATTGTGCACGTTATCTTATCTTGGGACTTATCTCGTCCCACATCAATCACCATTTTGGTAATCTATGCTTAGGGAAACATCATCGCATATTTCACAAAACTACATGAATTGGGTACTAAAAAGACAAAAAAATAAAATTCATTCATTAAACAATTATTTATTTGTATGTGTTGTGATGTATTTGTTTATTTTCTTAATCACATTGCATTGTACTTTACTTTTGAGGGAGTTTTATTAAATATTACATACATTGGTATTATGTGTATACACCATATTTTTATACTTTCTAGCCATTTATTTCTTATAGGGACTATTGATGCATTTTACTCCTTATCAGGTGTCTTAAGGGGCCTACAAGGATTGGGGTGTGATTAGACTTGATCATGTGAGATAAACCACAACATTTGAGAGACGTCACTATTACACCTTAGTTACCCTACCATTTCCTCATTTATCCCATATTTTCACATATTACACTCATTATGTCCACTTATCCCATTATGTCTACTTATTTATTTTTATACACACTATTATCCATGATTTTGATCACCACATACCTTGTTCTTTCACTATAATTTACTCACTTGCCTATATTACCCATGTTTTGCATATTTTGATCATATATTTTCCCCCATGTCAAACACCATTTCCCAAAGAAGATGGTTTCCATTTTAGTATTACCATAGATGATTCCATCACCTATGGGAGACCCATGGGCTATGTATTCAAGTATACATGCCTTTATGTTTCCTTGCTAGTTTCACCACCACTAACATAACTACATACAAGACCACCAATACTAGTAAATCAAATTCATTTTTTTTACAATTTCACTAATTATTTCTCACATTATTACATGTTTATTAACTGAATTTGAGTCTTTTATCTTATCTCTTTTGTATTTCGGTCACCATCTAGTGAGTTATGAATTAAGATCTTCTTATTGATGTTTCCCCTTCACCACCCATATAAAATTATCTCTAGTATTATCTCTAGGCAGGATTATGCACTGAAAATCATATACATAGTACACATAAGTATTTATAAGCCTCTTTAGTCTCTTATTTTATATTTGTATGTTGTATGTTGATCATTCATTTCTATAGAGTAGAGTAGATGTATTGTTTATTTGATATATTTCTTTGTCTTATTATATTACACCCTTGATTTATCCACCCTCTTAGTTACTCTTATATTTGAATCATAATAGGATACCTATCTTTATCATAGTATTAGTTCTTAGGTACCTATACATATTTTAGGGTTAGGGTTATTATCCTTAATGATTACAACACCAGTTCTTCCCGAGAACCTTTATATTTTCACAATATAGCCAATATTAGATAAGATCCCTATATTTGAGAACCCACACGAGAAATTCTATTTTACTCATCATACACTATGGTTTTTCATACCATAGTACTTATTAACATATCCTAATAATAAGTAAAAGGTGTCTAAAACTGTAATAATGTGCAAAAATGTAGTAGTACCTAAATCAGCAGCCCTAATCATCATATCTACCCGTACCACATCATCATCAATAAAAAAATAATCATATTTTAATTCTAAATAACATTACTTCTAGATAACACTACCATTTCTTCTAATCTATGGTAGTATTGAGACTAAGTATAAAAACACATACAAATTAGTTGTTAGCATGCATCAAAGGAATGTGGTGTAAAGATTGAAAGAGACAAGTTCAAATCCTTGATATTTGAGCATAGGAAATGGTCATGTCTAGTGAGACATGTCAATAAAACCAATAAAATGTAGAATTAAATAATAATATAATCATCGTATAAATCATTCAAACACCTAGCATCTACTAATAATCCATTGATCCATCTCATATAATCATACACAAAATATATCAACGATTATTTATATTTATATACCATAAAACATAGTATAAACCAACACATTCAATTATATATATAATATGTATGTATGTATGTATGTATGTATGTATAATGTATCAATATTTATAAATAGGTATCAATACCATGTAATAAACATCTAAAAATGTTGTATCATAGGTTAATTCATGTTTGATTTGATAAAATAAGAACACAATAAAATAAACACAAAGATAATAATCTTTAATATATATGTCTATATGTAGATATGTATATGTATATATAATGTATCAATATTTACAAATAGGTATCAATACCATGTAATAAACATATAAAAAATGGTGTATCATAGGTTAATTCAAGTTTGATTTGACAAAATAGGAACACAATAAAATAAACACAGATAATAATCTTTAATTTAATTGATTATTTGGGACAATAACATATTGGAGAAACATAGTTTTATAGGTTTTATTGGAGGGACTTATATGGAGTAAAGGCTTATGACTTTCTACAACTTCTCCCTAGTATCTCTCCTACAAATCAATCTCTTATCATTAAACTTCCTCAACTACTTTTAGAACAACTATGTGAGTTGTGACTCAAAAACACTCAGACAATAATATTTTATCCTAATATTATGATTTCTCACAATAAATAATAAAATATTATAAATAATATTTACCCAAATAGATAAATGTGAGTGCTAATAAATATTTTTCATAAAATTCCCCCCTTAGTGTGAACATGGTAGAAAAATGTTTATACTTTCAATTGTAGTACGCATGACTCGATGGCACACCCATTCCCATGGCTCATGATCTTGATCAAAATGAAAGACATATCTCAACATCTGTTCATGGTATTATGTAGATATACTAAAAACCTAGACATGAATAATAACCTATTCATTTATTCACCTCATTTGATTTTTTGGTTTACAATGAACCTTTTTAAGATCCATGATCTGCATTACATAAGTTATTTTTCTATCCACTATATTTTTACGTCAAGGACTTACATTGGAATTGTTTCTCATTTATTACAAATGAAAACATGAATATATCCAATATTATTATTTTCCAAAAGCATATCACAATGAAAAATAAAAACAAACACAAATAAAATTCATCATCACCTCATGTAGTCTTTGTACTCGATCACATACATTACAATTGCTTTACATTGTTATTGGTATCCAGCGTTGTTATTGGTATCCAATCTCATAATTTATCATTTATGTGCACTTTATTAACTGCTACTGCAATTAGCAATCCCATCACTCATGGTTTATGAGAGGAATTTTATTTCTATCAAACCTTTGATGCTTTTATCCTCCAATATATTCTCTACTTAAAAAGTGTGATCATGAGGCCCAAAATTGCAATACTTATTACAAAATGAACGCCGATTCCATCGAAAGTTGTATTCTTAAGGAATTTTTAAAATTTTCTAACACTTTTAAATATAAAATGACACAATGTATACTAACAATGGACTTAAGATGAAAAATAATACAAGATACAAATGCTATCTCGACTAAAACGATTTTGACACGCCAAATTTGAATAACATGATATTTAAAAAAATTAATAGAACAAATAATTTTACAACAAATTGTAAATGCAATAGACACAAAGTTTTGTCATAATTAAAAAAAATACAAAGTTATTGACAATACTACATAACCACTATTTGTTAGGATATAGTACTTAGGTTAATTCAACATTATAATATATTTGAATATTGTAATAAGTTAAAGTAATTTATATTTATTACTTTAAATTAATTTGCTAGATGTCATTAGTTGTTTAATCGGTGATATTATTTTATTCCGTATTTATGGGAAGTTTTGGATTGTGTGTTCTTGGATATTTCTTGGTAGTATATTTTAGCGATAATTAGGGGCAATATTTTATTTCTCGCATATTTCTTAAAATAGGTTTGTTTGATCCATTTTCATAGAAATGATGGAATCTATACAATTCCTATATACATTACAACTATTGTTTGTAATCTTATTCTTACTAGATTAATAAAATTACATAGGTACCCTCCTTTTTCTACAATTAAATTTGAGATCAAAGTGGCTTCTAATCATGGGAGAGTGTTTAAAGATTTAGGAAGTTCGGGAGATCTATAGAAAAAACAAAGATGTGAGGATCCATACAAGTTCCAAGCTTTTTCACATCCCCTTCCCAAATCAACACCCCTCTTGAATTTTGATCCACGTTGAATTCTAATTTGTAATAAAACCAAATTTGCATATTTTAAAAGTTATTGAAGAAAGAAAAAAATTAGTTAGTTGAAGAGAGTTACGAAAGAAATTTAAAAATTTGGTAGTCAAAGAGCGTAGTCACCTTCCGGACCTAGACATAACTCCATTTCAAGTAAAGGTGATATTATTCAAATTATTTATATAATTCAATCTAATGAAATAGTTTAAACAAAAAAATCAATTAGGGGTTTTACCTCCACACTTAGAGGTTACCTTTAGCATTGCCCAATTATAGTATCTGCTAAGTTTAGATGATCTATCTTATTTTGGTTTATGTTGGAGTTTGAAATTGCACCCATCTTAACTTGGGATGATCCAGAGCTTTGAGGAAACATAGGATTGTCTCTAAGTTATGGAACCTTGTGATTTAGATAGACCTCCATAGAAGGTATGATCTCTCTTCTTATTTCTACTACTACAACTACTCTTAAGAAGGAAATTCAACAATATAACCTTACTCTATGATTCGAAGGGATTGAGGTGAGAAGAAGATGCATAAAATGAAATCCTAAGCTACATGTAAGTGAGAATCCCAAAAGAAGGGAATGAACACTCTTGAATGATTGAAAATGAGGGAAAATGTGCTAATGAAGGGTAGACATGCATTCCATAGTCCAAAACAACATTCAATAGCTCATTTTCTTGAAGTGCAATAGAGAAGAAACCCTGCAAGAGATGTAAAACATGCATAAAATACATACATTTTAGAAGAAAGGAAAGTAAATACAATAAAACATGAGCTAAGGCATAAGATAACCACATAAGGCAACTTCTATCACTCCTAAAGAATGTATAGTCAATTACAATGAAAGGAGGAGGAAAGGATCCACATGGAATGGCTTAGTTCTGAGGCCTACAACTCAAAAATGCATTACTTTGAAAAATGACCTTGCATACAAAGAGTGTCCAACCTTTACAAATGAGAATTATTCAACAATATATAGAAGAGTGGGAGAGAAGAAGAGGGGAAAAGAGAGGGAAAATTGAATTCTAGATCACAACCACCAACAACATGTAATAAATTCCTGCAATCTCTTGAGAGATCTGTCAAGTCCACCTACCCACGTCAATTTTATTTTTGAGGAAGGAAAGAGGCCAAATCCCATGAAATTTGGGTGGTTGAGTTGGCTGGAGTTATGCATTAGTTTAATATGAATCATGTTTCCCAATTTTCTCCTACCAAACCCCACCAAAATCATATTTTGAACAACCTAGAGTATAGCCTAGTCAATAGCTATCTAATGAGACGAGGCACACATGATTTTGAGCTACATGAAAGGAGTTATAGATATTTTAAGTTTTATAGTACAAGATGAACATGCAAGACATATGGTGTGATAGGATTTGGTTTTTTTGTTGGTTTTATGATTTCCACGTGTCACAATTTCATTCATCATAAATATTTGACATATAGATGAAAATTTTCTTTTTTTGTGGGAGGTACACGTTATCCGAAAATTTACCATAATGGACATGTGGAATAGTATGATTGGAATAGAGATTAATTCCTTAGGCACATGTATAATAGAAATAAGTGTGAGAGTAAAGAACACAGGATTTGGGGATGTGCACAAAGACGAGGAGAGGTGAATGTTTCTTGAGGCATGTAAATAAGAATGGAAAGCGTGGTCATCGATAAAGGAGAGCGTGAGAGTTTAGAAGGATTTGGCATGCATGAGGTATGAAAAGAGGGAATAACATTTTCATATAGTAGTGGCAAAAGAAAAATGCATGGGGAGAGTGTTAAAGAAAACAAGTGCATGCACGACAATTCTCGGGACTCGGGAAGAAAGAGGCATGCATGTAGAATTAAAAATTGAAATGCAAGTTTGTAATTACATACACAACAATCGGGGAAGGAAGGGTGGATGTGGAGAGGGATGCATAGAAGGGGACAATGAATGAGACTTGCATAATGCAAGGGAGACGAGAGAGAACATATTATAAATGTGCATAAAAAGTGTAAAATCCTATAACTAAGGAAATTAAGTAAGGAAGAAAACCATAACGCATGTAACACGAAAGCATGATGCTAGAGCGAGAATAGAACTGTAAGTTTCCTACATAACAAGGGAGTTATTTTTGGAAACATTTTGATATCAATTAAAAAAATAACAGGGGCCTAAAAATTTAAAGCTCCCTAAATATTTTATCATTTCTTGACCTATGCTTAGAGATTATTTGAAGGGTGAGTTGTTTTTTTCTCAAACCGAGCTATGATAGTATTAATGAGAGGCATGCTTGGAGTTGGCATTGACATTGGATATTCATTCATTTTATCTCCATTTGGAGGAATTTGTATATGCCACAAGACATTTGGATTTCTCCTTTACTTGTAGTTTGGATGAGAATATTTAGATTTGAGGCTTGGTGTTTTAAAACTACATGGTTTTACGTGTTTTCAGACCTTACAACATTGTACGCATTTGGAGGATTTAAAAGTTTGGGTTTCTAAAGTTATATATGAATTTAGAGGCATGTATATCTACTTGAAAATGTTTGGAGAAAGTATGGCCATGCGAGCAACCTACGCCTCACATATAATGCAACCAACTCTCACTCTAACTTCAACGCGATTTTGGCATCGGCTCCATGTGATCTTCTCATGCAACAATTTATAGATTTACAAACAAAATAAAAGTGCATGAAAAACAATTCGAAAAGATTTTAACTATAAATGAGGTTGGGGCACATGGATTTAGAAAAATAATTTGAAAATGTCTTTAAATATTTATTTATGCTTTCTTATACCAAAGAAAATTACTTGGCTCATTGGCAAGTATATTTAATTTAAAATTAGTTGGTTAAGGGATCAATACTCAATTTGACCATGTGTTTTCTCAATAAAATAGCCATTTACAAAAGTGAGGTTAGATACAAAATGGCCATTTTTTAATTCTAATCATTTAGGCACTTAAGTCGCTAGCTAAATTTTACAAAGATGCACTCTTAAGAGAGGTCACGGGGTCAAATTCCCTCCTCTCTTTTTACAACCTAGAGTATACACCATTTAGAGTTACCAATAAATTTAAACTCCTCCAAAATAATTAGAACTCTCTAATTCAATTAGAAGAGAAACTCCTAAAAGGAGTTAAAACAAAAAAATATTCAATTTTTTTTCACAAAAAATTGGAATTTTTTGCATTTTAAATCGAAAAGAGGCAAAAAGAGCGCAATTTTAAAAATAATTTTCCTCAAATTCAATTTTTTTCACAAAGGAGCAACATTCAATAAAAACACCATAAATTTTTTTCTTTCATGTGAAAATTTGTCAATTTTTTTTTGAAAAATTATAGATTTCGATATGGAAATGATAGAGTTGGTTTATGGATATTTTGGTCCACAAATGTTTCATAAAAAAATTTAAGTTTGAAATAAGATGTAAAATGAGGTTTTTAAACATTATCCATTAGTGCTAAATTTATTGATTATTGTAAATTATATGATAGTTACACCAATTGTAAATGACAAAAAAATGTTCCCAAAATCAATTAAATAATATATTTTGAGGGGGTGTGCACTAATTTAAGGGGCATAATTTTTGAATTTTTATACTCTACATTTATTTATCAATTTTCACGATGATTGCAAATACAACACCTGAATTATTTTTTCCATATTCACAACTTCTACACTCGATAATTATGTAGTGTGGAAAAAAATCACACTCAACTCAAATTCGAGGACACTTATCCCATTATTTTGGATCAATAAACGATCTAAAATAATGTTGCATAACAACATTAATTTGATCACATATATCAAAAGGTAAATTTAATAATATTGTTTGGTGTTTCAGATGAGGTATAACCTCATATTCATGAGGCCACAATAGTCAAATAAGCTTGGGATAAACTAAAAACTATATGAGTCGAAAAACAAGAACATAATACTTCATCTCTAGATTCAAGTGTTGAACTTATCGACACATCATCTTTGCTAATTTTGTTGATATATTTTCCTTGTTCATATAGAATATTTTTGACCATGTTATACATAACTAGTCAAACCATGACTTATGAACAACATGTGAATATACTACAACAAGAGGAAGCTATTTAATCAACAACTCAAAAATGAAGAACAAACACTTGCTTCTAATTAGAAAGGAAATAAATAGAAAAAGTCTAGAAAACAACCTCTAAAGCAAGGTAACACTCAACAAGGCCAAAATGCCCAACAAAAATTTCCTATTTGTGGTTGAAAAGGACACGAGTTAAAGGATTATTGGTACAACAAGTTATAAAAAGGATCATCAAGTGGAAATAAGAGTGACAACCAACAATAAAAACAAGGTGAATAACATAATAAATAGGGAAAAAATAAGGGAAAGTGGAAGAAAAAACCAACTCAACAAGGAAATGTATCCGAATAAGAAGATCAATTTGATGATGCTAAATTTTTATATAATGCATAGTAAAATGTAGTCTTCAATTCTAGAATTCAAATTTGGTATGTTGAATTAGATGCAACATGACACATGAAAGTAATGAAATTTTGAGTCTTCATGTTGAATGAATCACCCAAAAAAACCCATGTTTCTTTGGGTGATGATACGTCATACTGATGTTTAGGGATTGGTTAAATTTCACTACCACTTAGATTACATGGTTCCATAATTAGAGATTTTTATATGTCCCTATTTTAATCAAACATATGTTATCTATAAGTCAATTATTAGATCACAATCTTAAATTTGAATTTGATAGTAAAATTGGTAAAAAGATGTGCCTAATTCAAGATAAGTCACGAAGCTCAATTTTTTTGTAAAATATTTGAATGTTTCAGTAATATTTTATTCAAATGGATGATCAAGAACTTGTTTGCGGGGATACAACATCAACACATGGCTATGTCACGTAAGACTTGATCATGTTATTTTCAGCTATCTTGACACATTTCCTTGATATTACATGGTAAGAGTTTTACCACCTCTTAAAAGGGTACATATAAATGTAAACATTGTTTGGTAGGAAAAAACATTTAACACCTTTCAAGCATAGTACATTTTATGCTAAGGAAAAAGATGACTTGGTTCATACTGATCCATGTAAATATATGAGACCTAGGAACTTTGGGTTTCAATACTTCATACTCTTTATTGATTATTTTTCAAGAAAAAAGTGGATATACTATCTTCTCACAAAAGAAAAATATTTTGAAACTTTCAGTAAGTTCAAATACATTATTTTAACCAAGTCTATTCAAAATATAAAGACACTCCACTTAGATCAAGGGGGAAAATACACCAATAATGACTTCAAAGATTTTTAGTAACACATTAAATTCGTCATCAAATGGAACCTCCTCAAACACCACAACAAATTGGTTTGGTTGAAAGGTGAAATTATACTACCATAAATTTGGTGTGATGTATGATTGACGATGTAGGTTTATCAATAACATATTGGGCCAAAACATCTAAAAATTTAGTTTATCTACTAACTAGATTTCCCACTACAACTCTTGATGGAGTAACACCATGGGAAGAATGGTCAAGGCATAAGACACCTATTGCATACCTTAGTGTTTTTGATTTGAATCTAGTATGCATATTCATAAAAAGAACTAAACTTGATATTAAATCAAAAAAACTTATCTTCTTGGGATACAATGATGAAGCACTTGGCTACTGAGACTTATGGATCCAAAAACTAGAAAAGGTTTACACTAGTCGAATGTTGATTTCTTTGAGAAGAAATAAACAAATGCTCCTTCCATACACTCACATGATGAAATACTTCCTATGGTGAAAATAAATAATGGTGAACACCTTGATGGTGATAGTGATGATGGTGAAAATCATCCATCCATAGAAACCACTAAATTTTAAGTGGTATCCAAGTATGATACAAGATTGAAAATTATATATTATTCCCGAAACATCTACCACCTGGAATGAGGACATACAAAGAGGACTCGAAATGAGGTCAATTTGGCCTTAACTACTAAATTTGTTGAATCTATTGAGATTTTCATAGTTTTAGAAGCCTTACAATCGAAACCTTGGAAATATGTTATGGATGAAGAATATAATTCACTTATGAAGGATAATACATGGAATCTTATAGATATTCTAGCAAGGAAAAAGCAATTGGATGTAGATGGATCTTCAAAATAAAATACAAAGAATAAAAAAATTGATCAACACAAGGCTAGACTAGTTTCTAAGGGATATGCTAAAAAAGAAAGAATTGATTATGATGATACTTTTTCTCCCATAACTAAGATAAAATATTTTAGGTTACTTTTTCTCTAGACGAAAACTTTGGTTGGAAAATAAAACAAATGGATGTGAAAAGTGCATTTATTAATGGTGTAGTTCCCACTTCCCTTTCACACTTTTAGACACTAATTTTGATACTATTGATCATATTATGGACACTATTATTATTTGTGTTAGTATGATGGTTAGATGTTAGATCATGGATTATTATTGATCCGGATTCAATTAGTTGCATGATGGTTACTAGATACATTTACTTTATGTGGATGATGATACATGTTATGACATGGACATATTATAGATGTTGATTTGGACTTGTGACATTTGATATTTTGAGTAGACCTATTATGGAATAAAATAGATGATGATATAGTTGATTTATGAATTAAAAATGATAATGTTAAATTCTTGATATTGTTGTGATTCATGTGTTTAGATGATCTTGAAATGTTATTTATATCATTTTGGATGTTCTGATATGGCCACGAGGCTGAACAAGATATTTTTATTTTTGCAGGTTAAAAATCACAACAATGTCAGCGGACTGGAGACTAACCACATTAGAATTCTGGGTGAAATCAACAAGGTCACCATGACAACTATTTTGTGTGTGTGTGTGTATTTGTTAGGGATTCCCATTTGTGTGTGGTTTTGGACTACACTTTGACATATTTGAAAGCTTGTGGATCTTGGAACAAACTCCATTATGGAGAGGTAGGATCTTGAGCTTGTTTTTAATTGTTTTTTCTCTTGCATGCATGTTTAAATGGTGAATGTGTTTTGTGTTCTTGGCTGGTTGGGTAGACTGCTTAGGACATGGTGTAGGAGAAGGCTATGGGGATTTCAATGGGGGCATAAGGGATTTCCAATGGCACCAGTTTTATTGTGGAGGGAGTTTTGGATTGGGATCCACCTTGGAAAAGAAACTTCTTGCATTTCTTACTCTTTTGGGGGCATAAGGGAGAAACTTTGGGGGGGCATAAGGAGGGGTTGGGAGATATAAGGTTTATGGGATTTGATATGTTTATTGGCGGTATTATTTTAGGTGGATGCCCAATTCCAAATA
This sequence comes from Taxus wallichiana var. yunnanensis, assembly GCA_018340775.1. NCBI lineage: Eukaryota > Viridiplantae > Streptophyta > Pinopsida > Cupressales > Taxaceae > Taxus > Taxus wallichiana. Next base: position 286,967,114 of record CM031242.1, on the reverse strand, counting down.
GGGAGGCATAAGTAGTTCCCCATAGTTCTTGCTCTTGTTGGCTTGCTTGATCAAGCCTATGTTTTGTGTGAATGGTTTCAAATGTAGTTGTGAACTATTATCCTTGTTTGGAATGTGTATCTTATTGATCTATGCATGTGAAAATGTTGCTTGTTTGTTGTGGAAGCCATTGTTTCCATGAGTTGATTTTCATTCTCTATTTCAATATGGTTGGGGCTCAGGGGCCAATGAGGAAGGATGGCTTCTCCCTTCTCATTGGATTTCTTTGTTGGGTGGAGAGCGTTGCCTTTCCCCCTTCCTTGTTGTGATCAAAGATGAAAAGACAGAGAAAATAGCATGATGTTGTTTAGAGCAAGAAGAATTTACAAATGATTACAGTCCCATTCTTTTGAGAAAGCTCATTGTAACCTTTCCCACCTTGAGTGGATGTGTTGTATAATGTTTGTAATGTGAAATCATTTGTATTGATAATGGAAGTTTGAATTTGAATTGAGAAATGTAAAGAGTTGTATTTCAATCTCTGTTTTGTATAGAAATGAGAAGAATGTATATGTATTGCTTATTGTATTTGAAATCAAATGGAAAAGTGACAAGTTGTAAAATTTTTATTGGAATATGAATAAAGGATGGAATTAGTTTTCAAAATTGTAATGTGTACTGGATTTGAATAGCTGTCAAAGAATGAGATTGTTGGTTGTAAAGGAAGAATGCGTGGGAATGAAAGACAATGTTATATTCTTTGCAAAATGTATATTAAAAATTGAAATCAGAAATGCATTTTAACTTGGAATTGAATGGATGATTTAATAAGAAAATGTATTGAACTACTTCAGAATCTATACACACATTTAAATGAAAAAATGGATATATAAGTCTTTTTTAAAAGTAGTGCAATGTACAAACTTCATTTTGGCAATTGATTTTAATAGAAATGAAGCAGATTAAAACTTGCACCAAGTAACAAGATATGAAATAGTGAAATATAGACTTAGTAAGTCCTGAAGAACCCAAATTTATCTTAACATTTAAGAAAGAAACTCCAAAACATAATAAAAATCAAATTTGGGGTTTGCAAATCCTTTTTAAGTGTATTGTTTGAGAAATTCAACCTTGAATAAATTAAACAAATTGATCTTCCTAAAACACTCTAAACCCTCCCTAGACTAATCATCCATGTATGTTTGACATGTTGAGTGAAGGAGGAGATATAATTTAACCAAAGTGAGAAGTTGAAAATTGCCAGTTCACTAATTAAAACCTTGCAGATCTATTTCTCAAAAATTTACCTCTCAAACTTCATCAATTTCCAAAATTGATTAATCTAGGGAGGGCATCAAGATATTTCGAAAAAGTCCTCATTTTCCCAAAACTGACTTTTCTACCTCAAGTTATGGCCATTTGAAGTTTTTCTTCAATTTGGCATTCAAAAAATCATAAAAATTAATCTAACTAGAAAAATTTAAATTTTAACTTTGAAAAAATTTCCCAAAAAGATCTATGACCCCCATCATCCATGCAACCAATCGGAGCCTACCATGTGGCATCCTAGGAGGGGAGACAATTTTAAACTTATCCCCTTTGAAAATTTTCCTTGGGAAAATTTTCCCATTTTACCCCACAACCCCGCTGGCCCGCAACCAATCACATGTTGCCACGTGGCACGGTGGAAGGGCGGACTCTTTTCTAAAATTGAAACTTATGCTTTTGAAAAAAATCTTGGGAAAATTTTTCATTTTTCCTCTAATGGCCCGCAGCCAATTAGAAGGCATCACATGTCCTCTTATTACTACGGTGGAGGTGCATTTCCTTTTAAACTTAACCTTTTAAAAAAATTGGGAAAATTTCTCATTTTGGCCCTACTGTGATGGCCAATGAGAACGTGGCATGTGGCACTTTGGGGGTGGAGGGGGAGGCGGATCCTTATTCTTTCTTTGTTTGTTTGTTTTTGCCTTGGGAAAATGTTCTAAATTTCTCCCACACCCACTTCTCTACCTTCCCCTTGGACCTTGTCCTTCCACAGTGTGTGGAGACCCGCACATATTTTTTTCTTCTCTATTCCTCCATCAGGCACAAAGTGATAAATCCACCTGCCACCCCACCCTTCCCTTCTCCTTTCCCTGTTTGGTTCCATGCTTCGACACATGTCCTCAGGAACCCACGGGGGTGTGGAATACTTTGTGCCTTTGAGCTTTATGGTGGGAAAATTTCCCTACGCCGCCCCGCGACCCGCCAATCGATCTAAAGTGCATCCCCCTCCTCTTACCACATGTCACCTAAGGGAATTTTTTCCCTAGGAACTCGCCCACTCATATCTTGAGTTCTGTAAGGAGTTAGGAGGACTTCCTTATATCACCAGAAAGGTGGGAAACTTTCCTATCCATTAGGAATGGTTTAGGGAAATTTTAGAATTATTAAGTAAGAGAAAAACTCAATTGAAAGTATGAGCCTATTAGAGAGTAGGCATGGGGGTAAATTACTCCCTGAACCTGACTAAAGCATATAACCCTAAATTTTGAACCTTGTGAACTTGATATAAGTTAATAAAGGAAACTTGTGTTTTGGTAAATAGGATTTGTTCTAGAACCTGTTAGTGAAAATTGATGTTTGGCAACCTGAATGTAGATACTTCTAATAAAAAAAAATTATCCCATAATTTTCTAGCTAACCCTAGGTTGTTTCTTGGGTCTCAAGTGGTTGTTTAAATGAGCACTACATTTTGGTATCAGAGTGGTGGTTCAAAGGCTTGGACCCTTGGGCACACTAGAAAAACTTGAGACATGAAAACTTAAACCTAGCACACTTAAATCTAGAAAACAACTTAGCAAGAATTTGAATATTTTTAGTAAACATGGAAGTTGTGTATAACTTAGAAAATGAACTAACTCTCGCTTTGGTCTATGCAGGAGGCTCAGACGGAGGAGGGAGGAACCTTCACGGAGACTCGGACTCACCACCACCACCGAATCAGGGTGTGGTAGCCATTCTACCTCAGATTATATAGACCCTCCAGGATGTTAATGCCACTCTATGTGGAGGATTAGGTGGAGGACATGCAACTAGTCATGATAGAGCTCCTTCTATTGAGGTTCAAGGATCTCCTCGACTTAGCAAGGGGCATAGAGGAAAGAACTCCCATGTAGAGTTAGCGAGTAGAGTCACCATCTAGGAGACAAAGTGATAGAGTTCCAGAGCATAGAGAGGTCTCAGAGCCCTAAGCTTAGGGATGAGCGTGCAAAGAGACCTAGAGGCTGACAGACCACAATAGTGGATCACAACAAGGAGATCCTAAAGATTCAGACTTCACATTACTCAGGTGATACATGTGGATTTTAGGCAAAGGCCTGGCTAGTGAGCTTGAGAAATTGCTTCAAGCTTTGTCCTTGTTCTAGTAACACAAAAGATCGTGTTGCGATCCATCTATCGAGGGATGGAGCTGGAGTATGGTGGAGGACAGAGGAGTAAAATCTCTATGTAGATTCAAAGATAATGACCTAGGATCTATTTGAGGAGAGATTCAGGAGTAGATATCTATCACATAGGTTCATCTAATAGAGGATTGACGAGTTCCATGACCTCGACAAGATTCTCTTTCGGTAGCAGAGTATGAGAGTAGATTTCTAGATCTACTTCAATATGTAGAGTATATGCAGGATGAGTAGGTGTAGATTCACAGGTTCATCCGAGGCTTGAATTTGGATTATGGAGGTGTAGTGCGGATTCACTGTCCACATAATTTAGCAGAGGCCATTGAGAAGGCCTATATTGCGGAGGAGACTCGAGGTAAAACCCAACAAGCTAGAGATTGAGTCAGGAGCCACATTGAGTAGATGTAGGATGGTAGATCGATAGGTTTAGTACCTCTTCCTTGTGGTGGTCAGCATTCCTCATAATCATTGTTTAGGCCATAATAGTAACAACAACCCCGCCCACCTATAGAACTCCCAGAGAGCTAATGCACAGAGAGGTTAGAGCATGAGGCCTTCTAGAGGGTCCCATCGGGACATAGGGTGGACTTAGAGCTTAGTCAGAAGGAGCTCGCTAGCAAAGGCCACAAGAAACCATAGCTAGATCATTGAGATCCACACAATAGACTTATAGGGCACCTCATCGGAGGTGTTGCTCCTTGGAGAGGATCAGGTGGTTGTTTTGGATGTGGAGAAGCTATAAATTTTTGGAGAGATTTCCCTCATAACCCTAATAAGGATAAGGCACCAATTTTCAAGCCGACAGTTGGTGACATGGGACATAGCCACTGGATTTATGCATTAGTTGAGAACCACCAAGCAAAGCACTAGAGCATAGTAATTGAAACCACAGGTAGCATTGGTGGTATTCCTACCTCTGTATTGTTTGATTCTGGTTCTTCTAATTCTTTCATTGCACCATATTTAGTAGAGTGATGCAGACTGGTGGCAGTTAGGTAGGGTCTTAGTTGGGATGTCAATATGGCTTCTAGAGCCAATATCTCTATGGACTCCTTAGTTAAGGAGTGTGTTGTGGATTTGGGACATTTCACCACCACCTCAGATCTTTGTATCCTTCGTTTGGGCTCATGTGGAGTTATATGAAGTATGGATTGGCTATCTACACATAAGGCTAGGATGGATTGTTATCATAAGACTATAACTTGTGCGGATGATTTGGGAGTTGAGTCGGTGATCTCGGGGGTCAAGAGACCCATTTCTATTCACACCATTTCCACTATGTAGCTTAAGCGGTGTGTGCGATGGGGTTGTCAGATGTATGTTGTTACAATCAGTGACAGATCAGAGGATGGGTCTAGTGGACCATTACTAGATGATCATCTCATCTTGAGATATTTTTCTCGATGTATTCTAGGGGAACTATCGTGATGCCACCCCACGTGAGATTGATTTCCATATAGATCTAGTTCATGGAGTACAGCCTATCTCACAGGCACCTTATCAGATGACCACCTCGGAGCTCTATGAGCTCAAGTTACAGCTTGAGGGCCTTTTGGATAAGGGCCTTATCCATCCTAGTGTATCCCCTTGGGGTGCACGGTGATCATCGATAAGGGCCTTATCCATCCTAGTGTATCCCCTTGGGGTGCACCGGTGTATCCTTTTGTATTTATTACCGCCACTTGAACAAGGTGATGATTAAGAATCATTATCCTCTTCCTTGTATTGATGACTTGTTTAATCAGATGAAAGGAGCCATGGTGTTCTCTAAGATTTATTTCAATTCATGCTACCAGAAATTGAGGATTTGAGAGGCGAGACATTCATAAGACCGCCTTCGCACAAGATACGGGCACTATGAGTTCAAAGTGGTGCCTTTTGGTGACGAATGCCTCGTAATGTTTATGAGTTTGATGAAGGGGGTATTCAGAACCTTTTTAGAGTGTTTCATGTTCATCTTCCTAGATGACATATTTATATACTCACGTACATGTGAGGAGCACAAGGGGCACCTTCGACAGGTTCTTTAGTGTCTTCTAAGTATCGCCTTTATGGGAACTTGGAGAAGTGTGCTTTCTTTTAGTTAGAGGTACAATATTTGGGTCATATCATTTCTAGGAAGGTATCATAGTTGATCCTTCCAATATTAGAGCCATTATGGATTATCCAGCACCCACTATAGTGACCGAGGTGCGTAGCTTCATGGGATTAGCAGGATATTACAAGAGATTTGTTTAGGACTTCTCTTAGATTACGCACCCTATCACTTCCCTTTAGAGGAAAGGGAAGAAGTTTGTTTGGTTGGATAGATGCGAGTAGGCCTTCAGGACACTGAAGGAGTGCCTCACTATAGCACCCATTCTTGTAGTGCTAGATCCGGGGTGAGTTCTTAATTTGCATGATGCTTCATTAGTAGGGCTCATGTGTGTTGATGTAGGATGGGTGGTTGTAGCTTTTGAGTCTCGTAAACTCAAGGATCACAAGCTTAATTATCCTACCCATGCTCTTGAGATTGTAGAAGTGGTGCATGCCTTAGTTAGATGGAGAAATTTCCTTCTTAGAAAAATATTCACACTCGGGATAAATCATTTAAGTCTTTGCCACCTCTTCATGTTGTCCAATCTAAACACTCATCGGGCGGTGTTAGATGGAGTTACTTTATGAGTATGACATGGAAATAGAGCTTGTGAAAGGGAAGGAGAATGTGGTTGTAGTTGCTATCAATAGACGGAGACACATGGCTATGGGCACCTCAATGAGCATAGATTTGTGGAGTAGGATTCTTCAGCAGCCTTCCTCTTGTGAGCTTCTACATGGTAGTACAAGTAGAGATCGAGTCACAGAGACCCCTTGAGGGGAAGTTTGATGGTTTTTCCTTAGAGGAAAATGGTCTTCTTAGAAACAAGAGGTAGGATATATGTTCCCAGAGATGGAGGATTGAGGCAAGAAATCTTGGTAGAGGCACATCATGCACCCTATTCAGCCCATCCCGGGGTGAAGAAGATGCACGCTACTATGAGACAGCTTATACCACTAGAGAGGACTTAATCGGGATGTGGCTCATTTTGTGTCATGGTGTTTAGAGTGACAGAGGGTTAAGGTTGACCATTAGCATCCAGAAATTCTTCCTTATCCTCATGCCATACCGGAATGGAAGAGGGACACCATTTCTATGGACTTCATTATGGGGATACCTATGTCGAGATATCACCACGATGCCATCATGGTCACCTTTGTTGATAAATTGAAAAAAGTGTCTCACTTTTCTCTGGTGAAGATCACTTATACAAAGTGATAGTAGTGACACGAGTATATTTAGATGATATTTTTAGGTTGCACAGATTCCGCAGAAGATCATTTGTGACCACGATCCTTTGTACACTTCACACTTTTGGACTACCATGCAGTATGTCCTCGGGATGAGGATTAACTTCAGCATAGCATATCACCCTGAGACAGATGGACAGACCGAGTGAGTGAATTATATTTTGGAGGATATGCTCAGGATGTATGTGATGGATCAGCAGTCTAAGTGGGAGGAGTACCTGTACTTAGTGGAGTTTGCCTACAATAATAGTTTTCAGAGTTCTATAGGCATGGCTCCTTTTCAGGCATTGTATGGTAGAGAGTGCAGGACACCCCTTAGCTGGGATAGGTTGGAGGACGAGTATCTCTTGGACCATCTCTTTTGTAGGACATGGAGTAGCAGGTAGTGTTGATTAGGAAGAGATTGTAGGAGGCACAGGATAGGCAGAAGAAGTATGTGGATCAGCATAGGATTGATTGTAGTTTTGATGTGGGCATGAAGGTGTTCCTTCATGTTAGACCACATAAGATCCCTATCCATTATGGAAAAGGTTCTAAGTTAGCTCCTCAATTTATTGGTCCTTTTGAGATCTTGGAGCGTATCAGCCCTTTGGCCTACCATCTAGCATTTTCACCCAACTTTTCTCGCATACATGATGTGTTTCATGTTTCTGTCCTTAGGAGGTACATTGCAGATCCTTCTCATATGTTGGACTGGACATCATTGCAGGTACAAGATCAGGGGTAGGTGATGGTGGATCCTATCTGTATCATAGATCATAGGACCCTGGGCCTTTGAGGCAGAGAGATTGATCAGGTATGAGTATAGTGGGATAGATATGATGAGACTATAGCCACTTGGGAGGATGCCATAGTATTACGAGTGTAGTTTCCACATTTGTTCCAGTGACTTCCAGGAGGAAGTTGAGTCTAAGGGGAGGGGGATGTAGTTCCCACTTCCCTTTGACACTTTTAGACACTGATTTTGATACTATTGATCATATTATGGACACTATTATGTTTTGTGTTAGTATGATGGTTAGATGTTAGATCATGGATTATTATTGATCTGGATTCAGTTAGTATGCATGATGATTACTAGATACATTTCCTTTATGTGGATGATGATATATTGTTTGACATGGACATATTATAGATGTTGATTTGGACTTGTGACATTTGATATTTTGAGTAGACCTAGTATGGAATAGCATAGATGATGATATAGTTGATTTATGAATTAAAAATGATAATGTTAAATTCTTGATATTGTTGTGATTCATGTGTTTAGATGATCTTGAAATGTTTTTATATCATTTTGGATGTTCTGATATGGCCATGAGGCTGAAGGAGCTATTTTCATTTTTGCAAGTTAAAAATCACAACAATGTTGAGGGATTGGAGACTAACCACATTAGAATTTTGGGTGAAATCAACAAGGTCACCATGACAACTATTTTGTGTGTGTGTTTGTTAGGAATTCCCATGGGGGATTTCCATTATATGTGACCTGGGGTTATGTATTTTACTATGTGTTCCTTTTTAATTATTTTTGTATTTATTTTACTACTAGTGAGTTCCTTCTTGTAATTAATTTAAATGTGGTAGATTAATGTGAGAGATCATATAGTTAAAATTTAATTAAACTAAACTAGGGACATGGAATTGTTATCCAAAATTCACTCCCAGAGTAAATTTTGATAACATGCATTGAATTCTCAAGCCGGTGCAAATTGATTGATTCAGGGAAAAAAATCATGTTTCTAGGGTCCCCTTAGATTTTCTAACTCCTTGGCCGAAGAAGAAAAGAGAAAGTTCGAGAAAATGTGAAAAGTTGCAGAAAACAAGATTGGGCTAGGAAAAATCATGAAAAATGGCTAAGTCCTAGTCCTCGCAATGGTCAGGACATGAGGGACATCGGGGCGTGAATTGGCCGGATGGCTGCCAGAAATTTGCAGAGAGAAAAGGAACATCCGGTCCGGCGAGAGGCGCGCGGGACGCGGGAAGCCGATTCGGCCGAAGAAGAAGAAAATCAACTAACTGCACTAGGACATTTGGGACAAGAAGATGCGAAAGATGCGAACCAGCCGGTTCAGCTGAAACAGGGAACTCTTGTACTGGGACATCTAGGACAAAGGGATGCGGAAGACGTGGATAGCCGAAAAATCTGAGAGCCAATCAGATCACGCCACGTGTCACCGGCAGAAAAGGGACAGGGAAGCCCATTTCGGGCGGATCAGAAGTTTTTGTCCCAGAAAGCACTGGGACATCCAGGACAAATGGATGTGGTGGACGCGAAAGAGCCAAAGAGACCCATGGACCAACCAAATCATGACACGTGTCACAAGGAGAAAAGTCCAAAATTCAAAGGGTGAGGTTTGAGGGGTCAGCCCGAGCCAATCAAAAGAGGACACGTGTCCTATGGAGCAAGGAATGCGGAGCTCGGGGAGGAGTTAGAGAATTTGGCAAGAAGTTCACCCAAAAGCTAAAAGTAAAGGTCTACCCCACGCCCCTGATGACCAATCAATGCATGCCACGTGTCATCCAGGTGGCAGAGCGCGGGAAGAAATTTAAAAATCTGTTTCACCTGTTTTGTGCCCTAAATCTTCAGATCTCCATATCTTTTGATCCAGAGCTCGGATTTGCATGTTCTTTATATCAACGGAAATCTTATGAAATTATCTACATGATTCTAGGGTTAATCTTGAATTTTGGTGCATTCTAGAGAGAGAAAATTGAGAAATGGCTCTGACACGTGTTCATGGCCAGAAGTGACATTTCAGTGACCAGATTTAATGCAGAATGGGTCGCATTCTCCTGTAATTCAGTCAAAATGATAGGGTATGGGTTTGTAAGGTCCCCCATGCCATTTTAATGCACCTGCAGTCAAGAAGGAATGGGCTCTCATGTTTTTTGTACGCTTCTGTCTCCTAGGCTCGACCCATGTAATGTAAAAGTCGATTTGGCTCACAAAAAGAGGGGGAACATTTTTGGGCATAGCAGACTTCTTCTTTCACCTCCAGCAAGTGATTGATGCAAGGATCAGACCTCTCCAAAGATTGTAACAGTTTTCTTTTACCTCTCTGAGGGTGTAATGCGTGTTTTTGACACTGAAATGATAATGCAAGCTCTGTGAATGGGTTTCAGTCCTCTATTTGTATTATTTGCTTCATTTCAGATCCTAAATTATACCTTATCAGTCTGTGTATGTTTTATGTTGTGAACTTTGGTTTTTGTCTATTTTCATGACATCTATGTTTCACCACTCCTTTTGGTACATCACCATCTTTAGTTAGTTTCAATTTCTTGCACTTCTACCCCTGTCTCCTTGCAAGTTAGAGTAGGATTAGGATCTGAACCTCTATAGTTTTGCAAGCATTAGATCTAAATCAGAGGATTTTGAGGAACCAGCCTCTAATCTAGAGATTCCTCTCTCAGTTTCACAAGTCCCACGCTTGGAGAGAGGTTTCCATGTTGTGCAATCACACTGGATGCTAGAGTGATCAACCTAGAAGCCTGATCTGCATCCAGGGGTGTTGTGAGCCTGCAACAACAGTTTTGGCACGCCCGGTGGGACAAAGGTCTCATTTTTATTGCAGCAGGGTTGATGTGCATCTGCTGCAATCTTCTTGCTTAAAAATAGCTATTATTTACATATCTGGTGACTCCAAGGGGAAGAATCGATTGGTTCCAAGTGCAGGCCTAAAAACTCATGAGAAGAATCACCACAAGGTCAAGAGTTAGAGAAGAAGAAGTGTTGTTTGAATACCTACAATTATCTCCAAGAAGAAGGCAAAGAGGAAGAAGGATTCAAAGGTCTCCATCTCCACCAAATGGAACTCTCTCAAATCCTCCACTGGTAGGCCTTTCATTCAGCCAACAAGGGTTTTAAGACCAATTAGAATGGCTCAGAACAATCCCTACATCAACTTCACAGGTAGCATCCCACTTTCTCTCAATGCACAACATCCAGTTCCTATTGCAGCCTTGAAGAACATTCCCTACTTCACTGGAGAAAATCAGACTACTCCAGGTGATCATGTTAAAGATATTGCTAACCTTTGTGTAATTCATGAAATCAATGAAATGCAAGTGGCTGTCAAGTTACTGGCATCTTCCTTCAAGGGTAAAGCATTACAATGGTTTAGGAGCCTTAGAGCTGGTTCTATCACAAACTAGAATTAGCTGTGTATTGCACTTCATGAGTAATTTGGAGAGAAGGGAGACAACTTGTCTCTTTTGGAGTAGCTAACAACCATCAAGAGAGCCCCAATGAGTAGCTGACTGACTTCAACTTCAGATTTCAAAGGTCTTGGGATAGGATTCCAGTGGCATTCAGGCCAACAGCAGAAGGTGCTTTTCTATATTACCTTAAAGCTTTGAATTCTGATATTTCTATGTTAATTCAATCTATGGGAGGCACAACCTTACCTGCTGCTTATAGCATTGCCATTAGAGCTGAAAACTATCTTATTCAAGCTGGTAAACTGGCTCTTAGGCCTCACATGCCCTTGTATCCAAACCTAGAAAATCCAAGCACTAGTCAAGCACCCACTTTGGATCCTTTTCCCACTCCTAGAAACCAAAGTTCAAATGAAACTTCTACTTCATCCTCTAGTGCTTCAAATGAACTCCAAGAGGTCATGAAACAATTGCAAAATTTGGGAAATGAGCTGGTTACTATCAAAAGACAACAAGCTCAAAGTGCTAGACCGTATCAACCTCAAGCACAGTACCAGGCTAGGCCCCCATACCAACAAAATAGGTCACCAACTCAAGCTGCAAATCAAAATCAAATCCAAGTAAGGCCTCTTGCTAATAGACCATTTCAGCCCTATAACCCTAATGTCGTATCTGCTTCTAAAGCATTAGTGCCAGTCCAAAATAACATGGCCCAAGAATATGATTGGTGTTTCCCGTGTAGTCAGCCACATAACCAATCAATGTGCTTTAACGGTGCATTAAATCAGGCTCTTATGGTGCAAACCATTGGTGGGTCGCAAGAGTCCAGCCACGAAGAGGATCAGCAGCAAGAAGCACCTCAGCAAGGAACATCTCAATGAAACTACTCTTGTCAATTGGCAGGCTGAAGATTTCTATGGTATGAATCAAATACCCTCTCAAAGTGTTGCAGCCAACACAAGGTCAAAGAGGAGAAATTTGGGTGAAGAACAGCCATTGGCCCCAAGTAATTCACGACCTTCTGTCACTCCACAAACTATTGGCAAACAAAATGTAGTTCCAAACACGCAAGGAGCACCCAAACCAGCTCCTAAACCAACTCAGATGTCATCTGCTGCTGCCCATGTGCAAGGAATGAACGTGCAGGCCAAGGGACAGCAGAGGGATACTTCATCACCATTCAGTATCATTGATCAGATGAAGAAGACAAACGTCAATATATCAATGTGGGAATCCCTATCTATCCCAGGCCAAAGAGATCTGCTGCAAGCTGCCATGAAGGATTGGCCAACTTCGAATCAACAAGTTCAGATGCAAGAAAAAGTGCTTACAAATGCTGCCCAACCTGAAGGAAGTCATGGAGGGCAACAAGGTAAAATGTTGAAGCCCCCTCCTTTCTATGTTTCATTAATCATTAGAAATCAGCTAGTACATAATTGCATGATAGACTCGGGGCAAGTAGCTCAGTAATGCCTAAACAGATAGCTGATCAGCTAGGGCTCCAGTATGAAATAACATCTAAAGGGGTAGTGTAGCTAGATGGGACAGCAATAGCAACAGTTGGAGTGATTAGAAATTTGAGTCTTACCTTGCACGCATGTCCAAATGTTGTTGTTTTACAAGATGTATCAATCATAGACCTTCCACCACTCTTTGCCCTTTGCTTGTCAAGGGACTTCACAGCCAAGATTGGGGGGTATTTGTCTGCTGATTGGTCACACATGCTATTTAGAACAAGATATGGAACTAAGGCCACAATCAGATCCGAACCTATTGCAAACTTCCATATTGAGCCTTACACTCCAAGTCAGATTAATGCCAATTGCTCAGCATTTGATCAAGAAGATCACCCTAGCACTGATGAGGCTGACACCAAGGTTGGAAGTATCCCGGATCTAACTCTTGATGAATGGGCAAACAAGATACATGTTTTTGATCCCTATCAAGAAGTAGAAGAATCTGCACTAGGAGTTTATTGTTTACATGAAGAGAATCAACCTCTTCCCTAAGATCACCAAGCCAGATCATAAAGACAAGAATGAAGTATGGAAATTGTTCTTTGATGGGTCAAGGAGTAGACAAGGTGCAGGAGGAGGAGCTATGCTCATTTCACCACAAGGTATAAAGTATTACTCAGCCTTCCATTTTCAGTTTTCTTGCTCAAACAACACAGCTCAGTATGAAGCCTTAATTCATGGATTGCACTAGGAAAAGAAGAAAGGCATCAAGAATTTACAAGTATTTGGTGATAGTGAGTTGATCGTAAACCAAGTCAAAGGAAAAATGCTGCCAAAAATGATCTGTTGAAGAACTAAAAAATCAGGTATGGGATCTTATTGAAGATTTTGAATCTTTTAGCATCAATTCCATCCCAAGAAAAAGAATGAAGCCGCATTTGATGATCGGGCAGCAATGGCGCTGCATTTGACGTTGTAGAAAATATCAAAAGTGAAAATCTCAGCCTCATATCAAAGTGGTTGTGAGACCAGCTGTTCCGGATAACAATACAAGTTGGCAAGTCTTCGAGAATGATCAGCAAATTGTTAATTTCCTACAAGAAGAAGTTGAGTTCTCCGCCAGGAATCAAGACAAGCTGCATCAATAGTATGGTGACCAAGTGGTGCAGCTGAGAACTAACAAATTACCAAAAGGCCTCATAACCTTGGAGTCAATCTTCAACCCGAATGATCAGTTCCGGAAGGAGAAAGCGAACATTCAAGTAAAGGGTGAAGATTCAGAGCCTATTTTAGTGGAAGAAGGAAAAACATTGCAGATTGGCAAAGTAAGTACCTCACAAGAGAAATCTGATTTTGTTCAGCTTTGTCAAGAGTTCCCAGATGTCTTTGCTTGGACTTACAAAGATCTAAGAGGTTTCAACCCAAAGTTGGCACAACATACTATTGAGCTGGATCCAGGAATCCAAGCCTGTCAGGCAAAAGCAAAGGCCAGTGAATCCCCATATTGAACCTCTCATGAGAAAAGAGTTAAGCAAGCTTATTGAGGCCAGTATCATCTTCCCCATCAAACACTCAAGTTGGGTTACCAACTTAGTCCCAGTCAGAAAGAAGAATGGAGAGATCAGGTTGTGTGTCGACTTCAGAGATTTGAATAGAGCCTCTCTCAAGGATCATTATCCACTCCCTTCCATGGAGCAAATATTGCAGGTTGTAGCTGGTTCAGAAAGGTTTTCACTACTTGATGGCTACTCAGGCTACAATCAGATTATGGTGAGGGAGGAAGATCAGTTCAGAAAGCCTTCATAACCAAATGGGGAACATATACCTACAAGAAGATGCCATTTGGCCTATCAAATGCTGGAGCCACTTTCCAAAGGGCAATGGATATGGCATTCAAGGGGTTGATCAATAAAATAGTTTTGATATATCTTGATGACATCACTGTATTCTCCAAAAATGTAGTGGATCACCTTTTTCATCTGAGGCAGGTATTTCAGAGGTGTAGAAGATTTGGGGTATCATTGAATCCCAAAAAATGTGTATTCCTGGCTCATGAGGGGAAACTTCTAGGCCATATTATCTCGAAAGAGGGACTGGTAATTGATCCAGAGAGGGTTGAAGCCATAAGAGCACTACCATTGCCAAGTCACAAGAAGGCTCTTCAAAGCTTCTTACGAAGGATCAATTTTGTCCACAGGTTTGTCCCAGATTTTGCAGCCCTTATCAAGCCCATCACCAAAATGTTAAAGAAGAGCATGGCTTTTAAGTGGACAGCAAAAGGAAAGGAGAGTTTTGAAGCAATCAAAGAAGCTATCTCTCAAGCACCAAATCTCATCAACCCAGACTTCTCCAAGGATTTCATCCTCTATGCATTTGGAGGTGATGACACTATTTCTGCCATTCTAGTACAGCAGAACAAAGATAATGATGAGCAGCCGGTTGCCTTCTTTAGCCAGAGCCTAGATGACTATGAGGTGAGGTACTCTTTTATTGAGAAGCATGTGCTTGCAGTAATCAGAAGCTTGAAGAAATTCAAGCATTTAATCTCAAACAACAAGGTCCAGTTGTTGGTCTCACATGCTAGAGTTAAGGACTTCCTCCTCAACAAGGATTTGAATGAGAAAAGGGCAGGTTGGATCACCCGTGTCATGGAATATGACATTGAGATCAAGGTCACCAAGCTGGTAAGAGGGAAAGGACTGTGTGAGCAGCTGGTTTTGGGGAAGCAAAAAGAAGTATGCAACAAAGAAGAGGCTGTTTTGACAGTCCAGGACAGCCATGAGCCAAGTGGCAATCAAGAAGAAGACAATGCTTCCCCCACTCCTTGCTGGACCCAAGGCGTTATACACTTCCTAGGTATAGGCCTGTGCCCCCCAGAGATGAACAAGACCCAAAGGAGACACTTCAGGTTGCAGGCTATTCCGTATGCCATTGTTGATGGAGTTTTGTTCAAGAAAGATGTGAATGGAGTGCTGCTGAGATGCATTAGCACAAATCAGATTCAAAGGGTGTTGGAAGAGTTTCATGGTGGACCAGCTGGTGGCCATTTTGCACCAAGAGTGACAGCTCTAAAAATCATGAAGGCTGGTTATTATTGGCCTAAAATCTTCAGTGATTGCTATGCATGGATCAAGAGGTGTAAGAATTGTGCATTCTTCACAGGAAAAGAGAGACTTGCTGCCCTCCCATTGCATCCAATCTCAGTTGACCAACCATTCATGCAATGGGGTTTGGACTTCATCGGAGTCATTAATCCCATTTCAAGCCAAGGGCACAAATGGATTTTGACAGCCACAGACTACTTCACCAAATGGACAGAAGCAGTAGCACTCAAAGAGGCAAATGAGTCTAGCATCTTAGACTTTTATGAGGGAATAACGACCAGATTTGGTGTACCTGCTACAATAATCTCTGATAATGCATTGGCATTCATTGGATCTAGGGTGACTGAGTGGGCTGTCAAGAATGGTATTTACCTAAGCACTTCATCGAACTATTACCCTCAGGGTAATGGCCAGGCTGAGTCTACAAACAAGAACTTGTTGAGGATCATTAGGAGGACTCTTGATGAGAATCAGAGGTCTTGGCATACCAAACTGAAATCAGCCTTATGGGCTGATAGGATAACTCCCAAAAGATCCACAGGTAACTCTCCATTTAGGCTTGTCTATGGAAGAGAGGGAATCTTGCCCATGTCACTTGATTTTCCAATGTTGTAACTCATGAAGCAGCTAGAGTTGCTAGAGTTTGAGCCCATGGAGGTGAGGTATGCAGAGTTGATGGAGCTGCAAGAGATCAGAAACCAAGCATCCCAAGTAATGGAAAAGGATCAATCTTTGATCAAGAAGACCTTTGATAGGAAGGCCAAAGATAGATCTTTTTAGGTTGGAGATCTAGTGTTAAAATGGGATGTGGATAGAGAAAAACCGGGAAGGAATTCAAAATTTGATGCCATTTGGAGTGGTCCATACATGGTCACAAAGTGCAAGAACAACAATGCTTTCCAATTGGCCTCATTAGATGGTGAAGAACTGCAGATTCCAGTCAATGGAATCTATCTCAAGCGTTGCTTCTAGAGGGAAGTTCACTACCTCTGTAAATATTAGATTAGATTTTCTTTCCTCCAAGTGCTTGTGCACATTGTTTTGCTATAGGTTAGTTTTGTTTTCCCTAAGTGCTTTGGCACAACTTGCTGTCCATGGAGATGTTTTGCAGTCTTTTTCTTTCATCAGGTGATATTCCATCTTCCTCCTTACACATTCTTAGTCAGTTGGGATTCTAAACTGAATGTTTGATAACTCCGGGCCCAATGGACTACTCGCTACTAGTCTTTTCACCTAGCAGTAGTGTACCCCCATTTGAGTCACTAATTGTTATCTAAAATTCACTCCCTAGAGTAAATTTTAATAACATGCATTGAATTCTCAAGCCCCAGGCAAATTGATTGATTCAGGGTAAAAATCATGTTTCTAGGGTCCCCTCGATTTTTTCTAACTCCCCTAGCCAAAGAAGAAAAGAGAAACTTCGAGAAAATGTGAAAAGTTAGAGAAAACAAGATTGGGCCAGGAAAATCATGAAAAATGGCTAAGTCCTAGTCCTCGCAATGGTTGGGATGTGAGGGACATCGGGGCACGAATCAGCTGAAAGGCCGCCAGGTAGTCTACAGAGCAAAGGAACATCCGGGCCGTCGGGACGCGCGAGACGCGGGAAGCCGGTTCGGCCAAAGGAGAAGAAAATCAACTAACTGCACTAGGACATTTGGGACAAGAAGATGCGAAGGATGCGAACTAGTGGTTCAACCGAAATGGGAAACTCTTGTACTAAGACATCCGGGACAAATAGATGCGGAAGACACGAGATAGCCAAAAAGATCACGCCATGTGTCACCGGCAAAAAAGGGACAGGGAAGCCCATTTCGGGCGGATTGGAAGTTTTTGTCCCAGATAGCACTCGGACATCGAGGACAAATGGACACGGTGGACAGGAAAGAGCTGGTAGACTTGCGGACCAACCAAATCATGACACGTGTCACAAGGAGAAAAGTCCAAAATTCAAAGGGTGAGGTTTGAGGGGTCAGCCCGAGCTAATCAAAAGAGGACACGTGTCCTATGGAGCAAGGAATACGGAGCTCGGGGAGGAGTTAGAGAATTTTCCAAGAATTTCACCCAAAAGCTAAAAGTAAAGGTCTACCCCATGCCCCTGATGACCAATCAATGCATGCCACGTGTCATCCAGGTGGTAGAGCGCGGGAAGAAATTTAAAAATCTGTTTCACCTGTTTTGTGCCCTAAATCTTCAGATCTCCATATCTTTTGATCCAGAGCTCAGATTTGCACGTTCTTTATATCAACGGAAATCTTATGAAATTCTCTATGTGATTCTAGGGTTAATCTTGAATTTTTGTGTAGTCTGGAGAGAGAAAATTGAGAAACAGCTCTGACACGTGTTCATGGCCAGAAGTGACATTTCAGCGACCAGATTTAATGCAAAATGGGTCGCATTCTCCTGTAATTCAGTAAAAATGATAGGGTATGGGTTTGTAAGGTCCCCCATGCCATTTTAATGCACTGCTGATCAAGAAGGAATGGGCTCTCACGTTTTTTGTACGTTTCTGTCTCCTAGGCTCGACCCATGTAATGTAAAAGGCAGATTTGGCTCACAAAAAGAGGGGGAACATTTTTGGGCATAGCAGACTTCTTCTTTCACCTCCAGCAAGTGATTGATGCAAGGATCAGACCTCTCTAAAGATTGTAACAATTTTCTTTTACCTCTCTCGAGGGTGTAATGAGTGTTTTTGACTTTCGAAATGATAATGCAACCTCATGAATGGGTTTTAGTCCTCTGTTTGTATTATTTGCTTCATTTCAGATCCTAAATTATACCTTATCAGTCTATGTATGTTTTATGTTGTGAACTTTGGTCTGTGTCTATTTGCATGACAATTATGTTTCACCACTCCTTTTGGTGCATCACCATCTTTAGTTAGTTTCAATTTCTTGCACTTCTACCCCTGTCTCCTTGTAAGTTAGAGTAGGATTAGGATCTGAACCTCTGTAGTTGTGCAAGCATTAGATCTAAATCAGAGGAGTTTGAGGAACCAGCCTCTAATCTAGAGATTCCTCTCTCAGTTTCACAAGTCCCACGCTTGGAGAGAGGTTTCCATGTTGTGCAATCACTTTGGATGTTCGAGAGATCAACCTAGAAGCCGATCTCGCATCCAGGGGTGCTTTGTGCCTGCAACAATAGGAATGTAATTAATGAATTTGTTGATTTTAAATATTAATGTTGGAAGAGTGTGTAAGAAATGTTTAACAAGGTGTAAGATATATGTAAGAGTTATGTAAGATAGATTTATGGAGTGTAAGGAACTTCATCTCCTTAAGAATTCGAATTTTTCCTTGGAGGCCAAATTTGGAGGCTTGTGGGACAAGTTAAACTTGTCCCACACCTATTAAAATGATTCACCAACCATACCTATGGTTTAGAGGTTGAATTTAGGCATTTTATTGCATTTTGGAATGAAAATTTGTAACTTTTAATTGCACTTCTCTTACATAATTTTAAGTCCGCCCTTTTGGAGTATGATTCATTTTGGAGTGTGTAAGTTATTTTTTCATTTTATTTATTGTGATTTGGTGAGTGATTTATATTTCCTCCTTAGGTTTAGGAAGAAAGATGTGGCATCCCACATGGATCCACATCATCCTCTTCTCTTCCCTCTCCTATAAAAGTGAAACTCCATGCTTGTTTATGGTTGTTAAAACTTTGTCCATTCCTCTTGGGGGCACATTTTTCTTGTTGTTTTTGGAGCTTGTTGTGGAGGAAGTTTGGAGTCTTTTGCATGCTTGAACATTTTTGGTTTTGGACTGCACTTTGACATATTTGAAAGCTTGTGGATCTTGGAACAAACTCCATTATGGAGAGGTAGGATCTTGAGCTTGTTTTTAAATGTTTTCTTTCTCTTGCATGCATGTTTAAATGGTGAATGTGTTTTGTGTTCTTGGCTGGTTGGGTAGACTGCTTAGGCAATGGTGTAGGAGAATCATATGGGTATTTCCAATGGGGGGCATAAGGGATTGCCAATGGCACCCATTTTATTGTAGAGGAGTTTTAGATTGGGATCCACCTTGGAAAAGAAGCGCTTGCATTTCTTACTCTTGGGGGCATAAAGGAGATACTTTGGGGGCATAAGGAGGAGTTGGGAGATATAAGGTTTATGGGATTTGATGTGTTTATTGGCGGTATGATTTTAGGTGGGTGCCCAATTCCAAATAGGGAGGCATAAGTAGTTTGCCATATTTCTTGCTCTTGTTGGCTTGCTTGTTCAAGCCTATGTTTTGTGTGAATGGTTTCAAATGTAGTTGTGAGATATTTTTCTTGTTTATAATGTGTATCTTATTGATTTTTGCATGTGAAAATGTTGTTTGTTTATCGTGGAAGCCATTTTTTCCATGAGTTGATTTTCATTCTCTATTTCAATATGGTTGGGGCCCAAGGGCCAATGAGGAAGGATGGCTTCTACCTTCTCATTGGATGTCTTGGTTGGGTGGAGAGCGTTGCCTTTTCCCCTTTCTTGTTGTGATCAAAGATGAAAAGATGGAGAAACTAGCATGCTACTTTTTGGAGCAAGAAGAATTTATAGTTTGACAGTCCCATTCTTTTGAGAAAGTTCATTGTAACCTTTCCCACTCTAGTGGATGAGTTGTATAATGTTTATAATGTGAAACCATTCATATTGATAATGGAAGTTTGAGTTTGAATTGATAAATGTAAAGATTTTTATTCCAATCTTTGTTTTGTAAAGAAATGAGAAGAATGCATATGTATTGCTTTTTGTATTTGAAATCAAATGGAAAAGTGATAAGTTGTAAAAATGTCATTAGAAAATGAATAAAGGATGGAATTATTTTTCCAAATTGTAATGTGTACTGGATTTGAATCACTATCAAAGAATGAGATTGTTGGTTGTAAAGGAAGAATGCGTGGGAATGAAAGACAATGTTATATTCTTTGCAAATTGTATATTGAAAATTAAAATCAGAAATGCATTTTAACTTGGAATTTAATGGATGATTTAATAAGAAAATGTATTGAACTACTTCAGAAGCCATACACACATTTAAATGACAAAATGGATATATAATTATTTTTTTAAAAGAAGTAGTGCACCTTTATACAAACTTCATTTTGGCAATTCAGATTTTAATAGAAATGAATAGTTAAAACATGCACCAAGTAACAAGATATGAAACATTTAAATCTAGACTTAGTGATTCCATAGGAACCCAAATTTATCTTAACATTTAAGAAATAAAATCCAAAAGTTAACAAAAATAAAATTTGGGGCTTCATGACAAACCGTTTTTCTATCTCTTGTTGGAGAAATTCAACCTTGAATAAATTGAACAAATGTATCTTCCTAAAACAATATAAACCCTCCCTAGACTAATCCTCCATGTTTTTTTGACATGTTGAGCGAAGGAGGAGATATAATTTAACCAAATTGAGAAGTTGAAAATTGCCAGTTCACTGATTAAAACCCTACAGATTTATTTCTCAAACATTGACCACTCAAACTTCATCAATTTCAAAAATTGATGATTTCTATGTAAATAGGGCATTGAGAGATTTCTAAAAGTATTTGTTTGCCCAAAACTGAGCTTTCTAGCTCAAGTTATGGCCATTTGAAGTTTTACTTCAATTTGGCATTCAAAAAGTAATAAAAATTAATCTAACTATAGAAAAATTTAAATTTTAACTTTGGAAAAAATTCCCAAAAAGGTCCATGCACCCCGCCATCCCGAAACTAATCGGGGCTGCCATGTGGCACCCTAGGAGGGGTGGGCCAATTTTTAAACTTATCCCCTTTGAAAATTTTGCTTGGGAAATTTTTCCCATTTTACCCCACAACCCCGCCGGCCCGCAGCCAATCACACGCTGCCACGTGGCACAAAGTGGAAGGGTAGACTCTTTTCCAAAATTGAAACTTATGCTTTTGAAAAAAAAATCTTGGGAAAATTTTTCATTTTCCTTCCCCACCCTCTGACCAATCGAAGGCACCACATGTCCTCTTGTGGCTACGGCGGAGGTGAGTTTCCCTTTTAAACTTAACCTTTTTAAAAATTTTGGGAAAATTCTCGCTTTTTTGGCCCTGCCCGCCCATGACCGATGAGAGCATGCCACATGGCACTTTGGGGGTGAAGGCGGGAGGGACCCTTCTTCTTCCTTTTTTGTTTGGTTTGGCCTTGGGAAAATGTTCTAAATTTCTCCCACAGCCCACTTCTCCACCTTCCCCTCGGACCTCGTCCTTCCGCAGGTGCGCGGACCCACGCATCCTTTTTTCTTATCTTTCCCTCCATCGAGTACAAAGTGATAAATCCACCTACCACCCCACCCTTCCCTTATCCTTTCCCTCTTGGCACTAGGCTTCGACACGTGTCCTCCGGGGAACCTGCTGCGGGGCATAGAATACTTTGTGCCTTTACGCTTTACAGTGAGAAAATTTCCCTATGCCCCCCCGTGACCCACCAATCTATCCAACATGCATCCCCTCCTCTTGCCACGTGTCCCCTAATGGAATTTTTTCCCTAGGAACTCCACCCACTCATATCTTGAGTTCTGTAAAGAGTTAGGAGGACTTCCTTATATCACCGAAAAGGTGAGAAATTTTCCTATCTATTGGGAATGGTTTAGGGAAATTTTGGAAGCATTAAGTAAGAGAAAAATCTAGTTAAAACTATGAGCTGTTAGAGAGCAGGCATGGGGGTAAATTACTCCTTGAACCTGACTAAAACATATAACCCTAAATTTTGAACCCTGTGAACTTGATATAAGTTAATAAAGGAAACTTGTGTTTTGGTAAATAGGATTTGTTCTAGAACATGTTAGTGAAAATTGATGTTTAGCAACCTGAATGTAGATACTTCTAATATAAAAAATATTATCCCATAATTTTCTAAGCTAACCCTGGGTTGTTTCTTGGGTCTCAAGTGGTTGTTTAAATGAGCACAACAAATGGTGACTTATAGGAAGAAGTTTACATGACTCAAATAGAAGGTTTTTTCATACCAAGTAAAGAAGAAAAGCTATGTAAACTCATAAAATCATTGTATGGTTTAAAGAAATCTCCAAGGGCATTTTACAAAAAAATATACAAGCATATCATTCATTGTGGGTTGAGAAAGAGACCATACCATCCTAATCTCTATCTCAAAAGAAAAAGGGTAGATAGTGATTTTTGTATTATATGTCAATGATCTAGTTATCATTGGAGGATTAGTGAGGATGACTAAGTCAATAAAGAAAGATTTAACATGACCTTTTAACATTAATAATCTCAAGCTTCTAATTTTTTTCTTGGAATTGAATTTTGGTAAATATAAAATTATATCTTTGTATCACAGTTCAAATACATCAAGGAAAGGCTTGAGAATTTCAATATGATGGGTTGTAAGACAATTTACACACATATGGAGACAATACTTTAGTGGTCTTGAACATATCTATCCCTATAAGTAAATACAACTCTCTGTTGGAAGTTGATTGGGATTCTCATCTAATTAAGTTAAAATAGGTTGGATATCAGCTATGTAGTTAGCTATATTTCATGTTTCATTTAAAAACCCATGTTTTATCACTAGAAATTATCAAATCGATACCGAGGTACATCAGAGAAACTATGTAATATGTCCTATAATACAAGAAGAATGATAACTTATTCTTGAGAGGATATTCATATTCAGATCATGCAGGGAACATAGATGATAGGAAATTCACTTTAGGATTTATATTTTTTTAGGATTTGGACCAATATCATGGGGGAGTATGAAGCATACTTGTGTTTCAAGGTTCTTCAAAAAATCAAAATATTACATAACAAGTGGAGCTATTTGTTAATTGATATGGCGTAACGTATCCTTGAAGGATTATGAATACCACAAAAAGATAAAAAAATATCTTACATGCTAATAACTAAGGAGTAGTAAAACTTATGTGGAATATATTTTTGCATGGGAAAAACAAACACATTGATGTTTAGGTACATTTCATTCATGAACATGTTTAGATTAACAATATCTAGTTCTAATATTTCCTAATGATATGCAACATGTATATGTCTTCACAAATTCACTTTCTCTAGATAGATTATAGGGCTTCGAGAGAATTTCTCTCCCGTTCACTTGATACCATGTTGAATTAAGGAGGGAATGTTAGGATATATTACCTAGGTTAATTCAACACCAAGTTATATTTGAATAATGTAATAAACTAAAGTTATTTATTTTTATTACTTTAACTTAAGTTTCTAGTTGTCATTAGTTGTTTACTTAGTGATATTGTTTTATCCCTATGTTTATGGGAATTTTTTGGATCGTGTGTTCTGAATATTTCTCACGCTTTCTTCTAGTAATAGATAGAGGAAATATGCAATTTTTTTATAGTGTTTCGAATACGTTTATTCAATCTATTTTTTATGGACTAGATAGAAGATGTATAATGCTTATATACATGCAAATCACTCCATTTTTAAGAATCTTGTTTTTACCATATTAATAAACTTATACCGGTACTTTCTTATTTCACAATTACACTATGTTTAATAACTTAAGAGATTTTAATAAATAATTCATTTTGTAAAATATATTAAATTTTCCTAATAAACTATAATGTTAAAACTACTAAGTCTTGATGAAAATATTGTTCACATGGAGGATGGGATTGCTCATAATTCTCTGCCTTGGTGGTGGCCTGAGGTTTGTTTTAACATTATGAAGTATATTACTCTTGACAAAAATATAGGAAACTCCACACCCAACACTTCATCATGTTAAATCATTTTCAAAGGAATAAGAAGGTTAGTATTCCCTTTTACTTATTCACTTCTTTGAGTTTGTTGGTGAAATATTTCAAGGCTAAAATAGTGGATGTGCCACTGCATCAAGGTTTAATCCTATTACTCTTTAAATTTGGTACCCCTGTTCCTTCTAAATATGTTGTTATCACCAAATCACATCACCCTATGGTTTGCACAAGTGTGTGTGCTTGAGCTCACAATGTGATTGGATAACATGGGTACTATCTCCAAGTTGTGGGACTTGCTACTTGAGATAGACCTCCAGAGAAAGATGGTTCTTTCTCCTAAACTACCTGCCACAATCTACTCTAATGCAAGAAAAACTATCTAATCCTAATCTAACTTTCCAAGGGACCAGGGAGAGAGAGTGCATGAAAACAAATCCTACACTAAAGCGGTGATACACTAGAAAAGGAGGGTGTGAGAATAGTATCTAATGTGTGAAAAAAAGTAAAGTGCATACTAAAAGGGGTGATAACAGTTCTCCACATTCCAGCAAATGTATTCACAATAATATTCCATACATGCAAAATGAGAATGAATCCCTGTAAAGTATAAGGTAGACATAATATATATGTAATGATATTGAAGGGGCAAGAGGAATGAAAACAAACACAATAGGGGAAGATATATCCAAAAAATTACATCTATTGCTTCATAAGTATGCATAATCCAATTATATTACAAGATAAGGGCCTAGAACACCATGCAAGGAGTCTACTACAAGGGCCTATAGCACATTAGCTTCAAAAACAATTTTGACAGAGTTTTTCTACACAAAACTACCTCCCCTTTACAATGAGCCCAACACTCCAATTTATAGATTTTTGAGAAGAGAAAGAGAGGGAAAAAGAAAATTCCAAAATCTTTCCTTCAACCACTTGTAAGAGGTGTTAAATGAAGTGAAATGATGTTCCGTTTCTTGCAAAAGGCTCCCCATACTATCCCATAACTTGCAGCAGTGAAAATTGTCATCCCATGTTTCACTAATACATCTCAACTACCAAATAAAATCATTGTTCTGAACCGAGGACATTTTTAGAAAACACACCATCGATTTCTCATCAAATTATTAATTTCTTGATTATTGTGCATTGGGATTGGAAACACGATTCAAACGGTACCAATTTTTTGTGTTTTCATTGAGAAATGCAAAAGTTATGGCCTTCTAAGTGTGGGTGGCTATTTTGGGTCTATCGGGAAATTCTATCACTTGACGGGACTAAGAATTTAATTTATCATAACTGGAGATGATTCTTTTATTTTCAAATACCTACCCTCATCATAAATAAGAAATCCAATTTTTGGCATAGAGGACATCGTGTCCGTTCTAAAAAGTCAAATTTTGTGAAAATCAGAGCTCGGGGTCAAAATTTATGGCCGTTTAATGTTGGGATCCGACTTGCATTATTTTCCTATGTATGCAGATATTTCATCGAAATCAGTCTTGGTGTCCTAGATGTCCCTTGTGCAACTTGGGCTGAAAACCTTCACTTTTGTTGATTCCCTCTTTGTGTGGTGATTTCAGCTTTTGATGTGCTACACGTCCCAGTGTTGACCGGGCCTTGAGGGCCATTGACCTCCACATTCAACGCATCTCCTTTATAGTCGACTTTTTCACCTTTTTGGGTCCCACATGTACTTGTGTCACAGGTGTCCCGTGGACCATGTAGGAAAAAAATATCCAATTTCACCAATTTGAACTGCCTGCAGCCATTTCAGCGATACATGTCCCAGATGTCCCAATGTCCCGCGGACCGTCTGGGACATATTTTTCTAATTTTTCCACACAACAAAGGAATGCGACTATTTCAAGTTTTGGGTTCCAATTGTCTTACGTGAACTTGTGCGGCCTAGGACAAAAAATTCTACTTTTTCCGCACTACACTAAAAGAG
Source organism: Taxus wallichiana var. yunnanensis (assembly GCA_018340775.1). Classification (NCBI taxonomy): domain Eukaryota; kingdom Viridiplantae; phylum Streptophyta; class Pinopsida; order Cupressales; family Taxaceae; genus Taxus; species Taxus wallichiana. The sequence continues at coordinate 286,940,995 of CM031242.1, read as the reverse complement.
GCCATTTTTGGGATTTTTTCAACTTTTTCTAACTTTTTGGATTTTTTCCTTGGATGGGAGTTAGAAAAGAGCTAAAGAGACCTTCAAAACCTATTTTTGGGCCTTGAACCAATTCTACTTTCTCCAGCATGAGGAAATTATGCAAGTTATCCAAATTACCTTGACGGGTGAATTTGGGATAACATATGTTACTATCAATTTTGGGGATGATTGGGAAGATCATGTTAGTCTGGCTGATAGGGGTAAGCTTATGGCTTTGAAGGATAGGGCTAGGAAGGATTTGGATGTTGTGGAGGCTCTTTATTTTCTTACGGGTCAGAGTAAGGATATGAGTAATGATGAGGGGAAGACTGAAGCCAATGTGTTTGTGATCTTTCTTGCTAATAAAATTGATAGTCTAGAGGATGTGGTGAAGCGATGAAGGTTGAAAATAAAATCTTAATTCACGGGGCACAGTGTCATGGGGCTGAGCTAATGATGCTAAGTAATAGGGTTGATGTGCTTCAGGAGATGGTTGCAGTGGGAAAAGGGAAGAAAATAATGTATGTTGTCAGTAGCTCGGAGGATGAAGATGTGGGGTCCTGGTCAAGACATCTCTGGAAGCCCAAGTTCAAGGACACAGGCTAAAAGTACCTAAGGAGATTGTCTGGACTCCTTTATTGACCAGTCTTCTATGTGTTTTGTATTTGGTGGTCTTTGGTCTAGCTAGGTTGGTTCCTTTTTTCTGTTTTATAACTCTATTGTTGAGTCAATGTCTCCTTGACTCAAGTTGGGTTTTGTCTCGGGATTGTTTTTTTATAGATGGTTTTTTTATGGTGCTAGGATGACATTGTAATATCTTTTTGTATATGGCCCTTAGATCCTTTCCAAAACTTTTATCAATAAAAAAACAATGTTAAAACTGATGAAAAAAATAAAACTTGAAAACTTATTCACACAAAACATTATATGAAATAAGTTGGCAAAATAATTTTCTCAAGGGAAAATTAGTGGTTTTCACTCAAAATCAAGGGACTAGGTCCCTCCTCTTGGGAATGGGGAGGCTCTTATTTATTGAATGTAGGAAATAATTAAATATATGGGTGGATATTGGGCCAAGAATTATATAGGGATACTTTACTAAACATCTAGAAAATTTATTATATGGGTTAGAAGGGAGGAATTTACTTGGAGTGAGGTAAAGGGGAGAAATGAGAATATAGAGAGGGTTGAATTTTTAACTAGGCACTTACATTTTTATGAACATCAACTAGAGGTATTTTTATATTCAACAAGAAAAAATAACTTTGTAAGAAATAATAAGATTAACAAATCAAAGACATAAATTTCTATTGATTTATTCCTCAAATACATGAAGTTTTGTCTTGGTTGTTCAAGATTACAAATCTTACATAATATAAAGTAAGACATACAAGAACATTAAAAAGTGATAGAAAAAATACATTCTTTCTGTTAATAAGAGAATAAAATCTATCAACTCCTTGGAATGGAGAATCCATCCCAATATATAGCCTTACAAAATATCTCTTCATCTCCCCCAAGTGAATTTTCACATTCTATTGTTATCAAAAATTACACCCCATGGTAATTTTTGATAACTAATCAAAATGGACGTAGAAATTTTCAGGATCTTTAAAATAAGTCATGGATTCATTAAGTTCACCATGAAATTTAAGAATTTTGTGTTATGTAGATTCTCCAAATCCATGGCTCAAGAAGGTGAGAAGGTCGGGAGTTGGAAAAAAATAGTGTGAAATTCAAGTACCACGGTGGTTGTTATTCACAAGGGGATTCAAATGAATTGGTTAAGTCTGGTACCATAGAACATTGTATAGTTTTCTATAGCTTTTAAGAATTCTAGTGTCCTATAGATTTTTTCGAACTGTAGAACATTCAAAGTGGTCATTGAAAGTAATTTCTCTCCATGAAAAATTACATAGGGGATCCAAATCTTTGTGCTCTCCTTTTCAAACTCACAGTTTCCCTTGCATCACTAAATACCCATACATGTGCACATTTTATGCTCATGTGCCCCTATATCTACAGTTTTTCTTTACAAATCAATGGGCTATATGTAAGTATTCATTTTTATCCCAAGTTTTGCTACCTTCTTTCTTATATTTGCGGGTCTCCTACACCATTTTGCATTTTCCTATGGACATGCATTCTCCTTTCACCTTCCTGAAATTTCATCATAGTACATATTCCCCATATCTAATAATGATGATACAAATGGGTGAGGTAAATAGGATATTATGAAATCTCCATGACCAACCAAAACCTACCACGTGTCATCTTCATGTTCCTCCCAACTTGTATAATTTAAAATTGCCATAACTTCCTCTCGAAAACCTCCACTTAATGTAAACTTGGTATTGTTGGAAAGATATCCTTGAGCCCTTCATTATGCAATAAAAATCATACTTTGGTGTGATTTTTAAGATAAGAAAGATGGATTATAGTATGGGTACTTAATTTTCAACAGGATGGCTTAACCTCCCACATTAATGAAGTATTGTGCCCATTTTTTCGTCAAAAATAAATATAGTTTAGAGGAATGGTCTTGCAGAGAACCCATCATGGTTTTTGGATATTCAATGCATGTTGTTGGTGGTTGAATGTAAAATTTAATTTTCCATCATTTTTTCCACTTCTCCCTTCCTCTTTCTTTTATATAATGTAAAGTAATGCTCATTTGTAAAGTTTGGATCCTCTTAGAATGCAAGGGAATTATGCGAGTAGTGAATTAGTGTTTTGAGTTCAAGGCCTTAGATCGGACCTATGCAAGTTTATTTTTATTTATTCCTTTATTATAATCAACTGTGCATTCCTTGAAGAAATTAAATCTCTCTTCCATGGATAATCTCTGCCCTAGCCTATTTTTGTTGCATTTTATTTTCTCTTTATTGTTATTTTAGTATGGTGTGTATATTTTCTCTCCTTGTAGTGTTTTATTTTTGTTTTTCCCCATGAAAATCAAAGTTTCAATGTCATTCTATATTTTGGAACTCATGTCTTCCTCTCCTCCTTTATTTTCTTCCCAATTCAACTCATTCGAGATTATCCTTCCCCTTATTCTTAGTTGTATCACATCCCCTTAACTTAGGATTTCCCTTTCATGCATCTCCTTCTAACCCGGGTCCTTTGGAATGATTAGAGTAGGATACGATAGTTATATTTATATTAGTAAGAGTAGTTTTAGCATTAATAATAGGTAGAGGAACTAAATTTCACTCGAGGTTGATATCAACTTGCAAAACCAGATTATAGAGATCATCCCATGTTGCTTCAAAGCCCTAGATAATCCTAATTAAGGTTTTGGTTCAAATTTGAGCTCAATAGTTATGGCATGCCTGGTGGGACATGATTTAATAACTTTACATCTTCATTTCATTAATTTTTTTATGTAACTTGATGATTTATAGGCTTAAGAGGATTGTCTCATTAGATTTGGTGACTGCAATCTCTAATCATCATGTCTACTAGTTTCAATAGCTAAAGTTCCCATTTTCATGAGAAAAATATAAAAAGAAAAAGCATAGTAGGTGGTGAATATTTTGAATATTTTTAGTTTTCACCAATGCTTAGATAGGGGAAGAACAATTTAGAGATCACCATATCATCCAAATCAAACTCTTTCTACTCCTCCTCTTGATAGGCCATTCTTATTATCATCTAGATTTCTAAGGCCTATCCTAATCATGACACATCAAGAAACCTTCCCTTTATCAATTTTAATAGAGGTATTGCATTGAATCTCAATGCATAACATGATATCCTAGTGGTTTCCCTTAAAATATTTTTGGATCAACTATTTCAAACAATTTAAACTAACAACAACCCTTTCCTAGCCACCTATCAAGAAGAGTAGAATCTCTTTATACATCTAAAATTCTAATCTTATTTTTATTATCTTATTTCATTATCAAATCACTTGGTTATAAACACGAGTTAAAATCCCTTGAGGAAGACCATTAGTTCCCTGGGATCATCCTTTTCGAGAAACACATTTAATTGTTATCTAATATCTATCATATTTAGTTTTCTTTACATACATGTCCTCTCACTTGATGAAAGGAGGAATCTTCAACATTGTTCGTATATCCAATCATATGAAAATTGTGTTTATCAACGTAGGTATTGGTAAACCATGCTATTTTTATAGTTTTCATTGTTTCATCATATTATTGAATAAAAAAATTCACCTCAAACATCCTTACATTCCAAGTAGGACCTTAGTCAATTTTTTTATTTATATTTTATATCTTTTTTGTTTTCTCCTTCTTTTCAAATTCTCTAAGCTTTTAGCTTAAATTGATTTGTTGTTGTTATTTCAAGAACACATCAAATTTAAAATTAAAATAAAAAATAAAAAAGGAATAATGATCACGGATACACCCATTTATTTCATTCTTTCTTTCAACATTGCATATGGTTTAGCTTGTTTCCATTAAAGTAAACATTTCCTTTTAGATCTTAAAAATGAATTTTCATATCTGCTTGCTCACATATTGTAATTATAGTTAAAATAATTACATTCAAAAAAATCCCTTCACATAAAACCAAATCACATACCACATCAAATTCTCATTTAAATAATCCCTCCCAGGAAGAACTACTTGGATTTCACCACAAAGAGGAAAATCTAGCTTGGTGTTCTAGATGAGTATAAAAAATTTGGTCGGTGACATATTGGATAAGAAACTGACACCCTTATAATTGTGGGACCATGAAGTGATGGTTTTAGCCCATATATTATGCCTCATACCGACACCAAAATAGATATGGGCCTCACATACATTTAGGTATATCAAGAACTTTGACCTTAAACTCACCTAAAACCATCCATAACTGAATTTTTCATAGTATCCTTTTATCCATTTTCTTGTTTGACACTTTTCTTAATTTAATAAAGATAATCAAATTCTTTGTCTTTTTCACCTATTTTAAAACAACCATTTTTCTTTTTCAATGATTGTTTTATTATTTCATTGTTATAACAGATAATAATCCTATCTCCAAAATAACAAAAATATGGAAAATCATCTTTAACAATCCTTGGACTCTCTTGATTATTGTATTCAAGACATTCCAAGCATTCAATCAATTTCAACAACCTTCAGAGACTGATCAAGAACTCCTGTATTCTCCTAGTACATAGTCAGGCATATCAGAGATAACATATCCATCTAGCCCATGTTCTCTTCAATAGTGGTGATCCAATCTTTATGAAATTTCTAGACTCTAACCTAGTGGCCCTTAGCACTTAGCTTTCCTCCCAGGGTGTCCTCCTACAACAACCAAATCAATGATTGATATCTCCTATTACTACTATCACCTTTGATCATTCTTGACTCATTTAACTTTATTATGAGCTTATCATCCAAAAAATGTACCCTTATTCCAATTCTAATGACTCAAGAACATTAGTCCCAACTTCATCCACTGCTATCACCATTTTTGACCTTAACATCATTTCATCACAAAACATAACAAGTCAAAAACTACCTCAAAGCAATCATATTATTCATCTGGATCATAGACTACTTATATCCACATCACTATCCCACCATTTACATCTAATCATGTGGATTATACAACTCTACCCCCTCATATTATCTCGTTACTATCCATCTCACTACTATTCCCTTGATCACATCATAATGAGTATAGTGTAGACACCTAAAATTATCACAACTAATCCCTAAATGTGCATTTTCTAAACTCTCAACACTATCACATCGATGTCATTATCTATAATCCTCTATACTAAGCCTTATTTCTCCCCAATCATATTTATTCTTCATAAAAATCATCCTACACCAATAATATCTAATTATAACCCTTTTAAAACCACCCAAACAATCTGACATTCCAAAATCAAATAAATAAAAAATAAAATAAACATATTCCCAAACATTTCATAACTCATCACCTGCATATCTCCTCTCTCACGAGAAAATTAAAAAGAAAAAAATCAGTTGGAGTTGGTTTCAACCAAAATTCATAATCTTTGAAAAGTTTCCCAGATCATTGGTGATTCTATTTAAACGTGTTTTAGACCCCCTTTCAAGATTTTAGTCCATGTTTTTTTCTCCATGAGACAATACATTGTGTTTTCATTATAAGAGAGTCTCATCACGGAGCCTGAGATCACTACACCAAAACTCAAGCCTTCCACATGACATCAAAAAACTCTTCATAAGCCTTCAAACATTATTCAGTGTTTAGGAATCAACAGAGAAATATTCCTTCCTATACAATCTCTTTGTTTCTAGTAACATCATCCTCTCATCTTTATTCATCAACTTATACAAGTTAAGTACTTTCCATTGTACTATTATCTCATTACTTGTTATTTACAAGGTTTAATCAGTCTTATCGGTACCCCTTTCATACTCTATCTTAATTTTTATTAGCATGTACATTTACACGTCAATCACTAACAATTCCCTAGAATCGCCGATGATTCCCCATAATTGTTGATGATTCCTAGAATTTTCGACGATTCACGAGCATCGAAAATTCTCTAAAAATTCTAATGATTCCCTAAAATTGTTGATGATTCCCTATAATCGATGATGGTTTATATCAAATAGATATTCTAACTCTTAGACCCACTTTTAAGCCATCCACATCATGTACCTTTGCAGAAGTGCATGTTAAGGCATATCAAGCTCCTTTGGACCATCACTAGGACTTTATCAGTTATCTAAATCAAATTTATTTCCCTACTCACCTTTGTGAGTGCAAAAATATCTATGTCCTTTCCCTTTTTATTCATTTTGTGATCCTTAGACTCCCATTGGATCAGATATCATTATATCATTACACCATCATATATTTGTGGACCACGTCAGTCCCTTTGCCTTTGCATTGTTGGTTATATAGTTTATTTTATCATTTTATCTCATCATTAATAAATTTATTTCTTGAACGCGCGGATTTAGATCCTTATAAGGATATCCATTGACTTCGTGGGGCTGGAATTTTCCAGGAAATCCACCATATATATATATATATATATATATATATATATATATATATATATATATATTCCTATCATTTTTTGAGTGTATGTGCATTGCGGGTAGTCTATCTCATTAGAAAGGAGAATTTTTGCACCTACTTGGATCTTTGATATCAATCATCCATCAAGTATCAACATCATTTTTCATAGGTATAGGTAAACCCATCCATCTTTTGATGTCAATTAGTTTTGGTTGTAGAAAAAACTAGCACCCTAGGATTATGCATTGTAGATCCCTATTTTTTTCTAATATGGGAAAATATATCAAGTTGTGGGGCTTTCTACTTGAGATAGAACTTCATATAAGGTTGGTTCTTATACCTAATCCTAATGCTAAAACTATTCCTAATATAGAAATCAAATCGTAAACCTGGACATGGCAAGGGACCAGGAGAGAAGCCAATGTAGAAAATGGAAATCATAGACTAATAGGGGCGGTGATAGCACCAAAAAAGGGGAGTAGTTGATCTCTCTCCACAAGGGTAAGGAAAGGAATAACATGGGAGAGAGGGAATATAAATGTGCACATGAGATAAAAAAACATGCATACTCTACTCACCCATGCATTTACAACACAAAAACCTATAAATTGCAAGAAGAAATGCACACAATGTTCCAAAAATGAAAAGGAAAGTAAAGAGTGTAAATAAAATTGGTTAGGGTAGAAAAAAATACCATATAACACATTTTATTTCTTAAAATATGCTCTACTCCATTATATTCATGATAGAAGGTGCAAAATTACATTACAGAGGTCGGGTTTGAGGTCTTGAACTCATGGGAAGTTAGCCACCATTTTGACATGGTGCCACTACAACAAAGAAAATATCAAGAACCCCTTCAAATGGGTGAATTTTACATATATATAGAAAATGAGCTCTCACCTACTAGGCATTAACTACCTGATAGGTAGTTGAGCTACTTTGTACAATGTCCATTAATTCATGGCCCGCTTCGATACTCTTGTTGATGACCAATTTTATTGTGTTCTTTCCTTTGGTCGGTAGCTTGAATTTTCCTTGTGTCATTCAAGTAGCACTAATCCGGTTATCGGTTGGTTGCATCTATACTCCCTTTCACCGGTGGGTAGGGCTAGTTGCATTCTCCTTTCTATTTCATGCTCTACTACCAATTCGACCATATTTTCCAATGCTACAATTTAGTAGGATTGTTTTATTTTGTTGGTCAAGTAGTAATGTTTTATGCTACCGGCTAGTACCATATGTATCACCAACTTCGTGACCTAGTCATTCGTGACCCCACTCCTCCTATTGGATAGTAGCATGAATCTTGCTACCGTTTAGTAGTATCTATACTTGTTATCATCTAGTAGCATGTTTACATGCTCTTTGAATGATAACATCTGTATTTGCTATTAGTTGGTAGTATATTTACATGCTACTAGTTAATAACATCCATACTTATTATTGGTGGTAGCATATTTACATGCTACCATGGTGGTAGTATCCTTTAATAATACCGGCGAGGTGAAACCTCCCAACTCACCACATGACTTAGCTTGGATTTCCCTAGCTCATCGAGTTTTCTCAACTCTCCTAGCTCACTCCACTAGCCCAAATCGGTATCGACTGACTAGCTTGTTACCAACTCAGCTAGTATTTCACGCAACTCAACAAGTCATCCTTTTCCCATTGATCAGAAACTCATGAAATGATGCCACATTTCCCTGTTGATACTTTATGTTGAATTTGATAGCCATTTACACATTCAAAATTTTAAATTCCAAATCTATTTATAATGAGTTATCCAAATTAACCCTTAGGGGTAAATTTGGGACAACAATTGGTGATCTCCAGGGAGATCTTCTGCTAGATGAAGAGATTAGTTTCCTTGAGGCATCCATTGGTCATCGATTCAATCCCAAAACCTTTTAAAAATTTATTTATTCCTTTGAAATACTAACTCATGGATCTGCGTGGACCTAAAAATTCTTGATATTGATCTATGGAGCTATAAATGTGACTTAGAAGCTACCCTAACTATTTTTTAAAAATTAACGAATGGTGGGGAGGACCTAAACTGCAACTAATCTCTTGTGGCTAAAAGATAAACCTAGCTCTTCATCTTCAAGCATTCAATAACCATCTCAAAATGTTCCCTTACAAGCACTAATAAATAGTATTGAAATCCTTGAAGCCACTAATATGGGTCCTAAGAGAACCCTTTCATACAATTTTTTTACAATAAATCCATCTACCCATCAATATCTTTTAAGGCCTATCCCCACATTACAAACTCCTGAAATTCATTAAATTTTATAGTAAGGAGGACTAGTAACAACACGTTAGGCCCTTTCATAATATGTGTTACTTCATCACCCATGACCAATATCTCATGTTGAAGACATTTTTATGTCCTTAGCATGACCCACCCTTGAATTATACATTAACATCCCATAATATCCCATCTTCTCTTTCACACAACTCATGTAGTTGTTCTTATATAATTTCTTTATCAATATTTCTTGTAAGATCTCTATCTTTGATCTCTAAAGCATTAAAAATTAAGACAAGCATGTTGCAGATTTCATCATCAAATGGTGGGGGTTATCAATCATTTATCTATCTCTCTTCCAAAAACTATGTCGATCAAGTTATTTACTTGAGCCTCTTCCAAGAATATATCATCAACCCTCCAAATCCAATCCTACGGACATTGGATGAATCCTTTACCATATCCCATAAACTAGAGCATCAAACTCTTGAACATGGTAAGGTTAAACTTAGGTATGAGAAAGACAAACCTTATTCTACATGTAAAACTTCCTCTAGTAATGATAAATCTAATGGATCAACAAACATAGTAGTTATTTAAGCCACATCCAAAGGTCATTTTGACTCTGAATGAACCCGACCTCAACGTAACTACACACCTATTAGGGAGGCTTATAACACAATCTTTAACAAACTTATAGCCACGTGTATGATTAAACTTCATCAGATCCTCCTTGTTCACATATCCACATCGTACCATCAATTTTGAGGCCATGACATTGAAAGGTTTCATTCATTCATAAAATTCCTTCAAGGTCTCATTGAATTAGGTGGCTTGTAACTTGACAATCCAAACACACCACAAAATCAAAACTTAGACTTGTGTAAACAAACTTTCCCGAATCATCCCCCCACCTACCGGTCAACACCAATCTAAAATTGTTAATTCTCATCATACTATTAATACTTTCAAATATATCCCTCTTACACCCTTAGCACCCAATGTTTATGAGATAGATACACCATTTGAATCGTCTAAAATTTCAAGGTAGGGTAAATTTTAGTGGTGATTATTTGTTAATTCACGAATATTTGGGATTTTTAAATTTGAAATTGGAGAATTTTTAGGGTAGGAATTAGGACCAGGACACCAAAAATTTTAGGGTAACATTAATTTAAGGGGTCAATTCATGATTCCCACAAAATAAAAATTCATGATATTCACCTTTATGCTATCGGTCAATTGCATTTTTTTATGCTATTGACCGGTAGTATTTTTTACACTATCGGTTGGTAGCATTTTTTTATGCTACCATCCAACAACATAATATACGTTGTCGGTTGGTAGCATATTTTATTTTACATGTTAGTAACATTATATAAAAAAAAGAGTATGGATTTTTTTTTTTATGCCATATTTTGGGAGGAAATATTTCTCATTGAGACAATCATTTTAACTACTAACATAAAAAATCCCATACAAAATTAGTGAAATCTATATTTTTCACCAAAAATCACTTGTTTTGGATTTTTTTGTTTGTGCCATTCTTCGTGAGGAAATATTTCTCATCGAGCTAGCCATTTTAAGTGTTATTATCACAAAATGATTTTTTAAAAATTACATATATTTTTGGCTGACATCATATACTATCAACCAACAACATATATTATGTTATCCGTTACCATAAAAAATGCTACCGACCCACAACATTTTTTTATTTTCTTCATATTTGCAATTAGTGTAAAAGTCCATTTTCACATATTCTCCAATGAATTTATAAGAATATTTTTGGGGGTTTCATTAAATTTTCCTCTCTTTAAGGATTTTCACTTCTAAGATCACGAATCCTCCTACACTTATCGCATCCTCTTTAGATTCACCCTTTTCCTCTTTGAAAACCTTGAAAAAGAAACATGTCATAGAAATGTTAAAAATATCTTTCGAAGACTAGGTCACTCAACACCACACAAAGAATATGAATAATCCCACTAAAAAATCCACAAATCATTCATAATTTTTTTATACCAAACAGTCTTTATACAACCTTATCATAAAATACACATCCTTTTCCTTTCATCTTACAAAATCATCCCTCATCTAATTTCGTGATTAACATTACGGGACATGGGTAATTCCTCAAGTGGAACATAAACATGTCACAAAAATCATGGACCCATTAAATCAAACCTTTAAATCATCAAACAATATATAGATATCTTCACCCTCACCATTGTCTTAGACAACTACGATGGGATATTATACCAAAATACTCAAAAATATTATACAATCATCTACCATAACATTACCTCTATTAAGTCATCTCCAATGAGCACTACAAAGCCCTCCATGCTATGATTTGAATCCTTGCTAGCAAATTATTTATTCCCAAAAATCCAAAAATATAGATACAATCAAACCTAGTTATCAAATTCAACTAACTCATCAACCTTTAAAGATGCTCCTTCTAAACCATCACCCAACACCATATCTTCATCCAACAATAGTGAGGCCTCCTCTAGTAAGACCCTACTTCATCAGATATATTATGTTCATATACCTATAAGAGTGCATGAACAAGACTTGAAAGCATCAAATCTAAATGGGCCCAAAGTTTCTATCTCCTTTTCCCCCACTAAATCACCTAACCTATAATTTATGGCAAATGTGTCAATCCTCATTTTTGATCTATAAATAGGTATTTTTTTCTACTTCAAAATTTTACTTAATGGATCCTTAAAGGATATTAAATCTTAATAGAAAATTTACTCCACAATTATAATCAACTTAAATCAGAAAATGTAATGCAAGTAAGAATGACACTGCACACATATTGATAACAAAGTTCAATAGATGCCCACATTTATGGGTTCATTATATAATGAATTTATTCATTATTAAATTCTATTTGCAAGTACAAAGAAACTTACAACACTCTAATGAATCTCTGTTCCACCATGAACTTAGTGTGAATCAATCCTCCAGAACCTAGACTGGCCTTGGAAGGTTTGAAAATGTTTTGGAACGACCTCCCTGCTTCACACTTCCCGGTGAATTTTCCTATGCGACATGAAATTTGATAACATATACAAAGATCTAAGTCGAGAATATTGTCAGTAGATGAATTCACACCCTTATATTGACTTATCCTATGTTGCACAATCTCCAGCCTCTACATAGAGCTAAGTCAGATCCATTGTTTGTCATTGATATCACTAACACGATTCTCCTCTACGGCCTCTAAATATTGCTAAATCCTCCAATATGGCTATTGTTACAATATCCAGTTTTAAAAATGCCCAAAAAATAATAGAATTAGATCCCTCCTAGATGTCACGTAATGCTCCTCTAGTGTGCCATGAAAATCCTCGGCTCCAAACCTGATATTCAAAATTAATAAACAGAATTAGGGTCAACAAGGCCTTTACATATCATTCCTCATAGGCCTAAGTTTAAAATAAACTCTAAAATCCTCTAAAAACTTATATGCCTTTGAATAATTTTCTAAAGGCTTATTAATTCCTCTCAAGCTTAGAATTAAGCTTGTGTTGCTTGTGTTTTAGAATGGACCTCAACCATGTTTATATACATGGGGTATGCCCAATATAAAAGTATATAATCCATATCCTTATCACTTTACAATATCCAACTTGGGTTTCTGAGTTGGTTTATACCAAGATTAGGTTATGGTGGTATAAGGTTCAAAACCCACTCACAATATTTTCCTCCATTCGTTGCATTATATCTCACTAAGCTATCATTGTCACTTTTCCTACCAACTCCACACTTGAAAAATCTATTTTATACATCGAAAAAATCATTTCCACTTCCTCCCATGAGCTCTCCATGTGTTCACCTAACCGAAACTTGACCATTGAGCTATCCACCAATATCTACGTGTTTTTAGAGTGGGGTGTGGGATTAATATCATATTTCTCATAGGGATGGTTGGTGTGGGCTTGAAATATCTCGTAACCACCTAATGCATTTATGGTTGTCACCACATCCAAACCACATTTTCCACCCATGTCTCACCAAGATTTTTGGAGATTCTAGTTAGGTGGAGGGATTGTTGGATCAAGCTGCACAAGGTAAATGTGGTACCCCACCGAGTTATAGTTGAGCACGAGTTGGTCACTATTTGGTGAGTTGTGATGGCGGGACACATGGCAACTTGAGGACCCACCATGTGGAACATTTTTCATCTGCCACATGTCATCATAAGAGAGTACGTAATAATATAATGAAAACCATAGTGTAATTACATTAATACTATGGCAGTTGGGTCCCCTTCTAAAATAAATATGGATCCCCCTTTGTTGAAGCTATTTTTACGAATGTCAAATACCATAGGTTAAAAAAATCTCTTTTTCTCCACACAATTCCACTTTTTGACTCCACATCAACCCACTTTCCATACTACAATGTCTTGGCACTACATCTCCTATGTTTGTATTCTGGTAATTGGCTCGTGTTCCTGTGTAGATGATATCTTATACATACAATGTCTATTCTAGCCCATTAAAAATGAACCAAAAATCTTACTCTAAGAATTTCCATAAGGATTAGGTTCTAAGGTATCTTGGGAAATTTTATTTCCTAAATTTTACCTTTGGATAACATGTCCCCACTAAGGAGGCTTTTGGTCCACCACACGATTCTTTTTTTTTCTCTAGATCTAGTGTGTTATCTTGCCTTGAGGATATATTTATAGTTAACTCGATGGTATTTAAAACTTATACTCCTTTAAATGGATAGCCACCATATGGTTTAATCCTAGGACCTATGGCACATGGAACCAATGCTTCTCTTACACCACTTTAATTTTGATATTGTTGTATCCTCTTGTAAATTACCAAATTGGGATAGAAAATATTGTTTTGGTGTTTTGTAAGGATTTTATAAAAGATCTTAAATACCAATTTTGTAGCAATAAATTTGAAGCATGATAAAACTATCACAAAGTATATACTACTTGGGAGTTTGAGTCTTGTGTCATATCCTCTACAATATCAACATGTTCTACAAAGTATGAGAAACATCACTCTTTTTGTTCTTGTATAGCTTATTAAAAAGAAAAATGATATCTTTGTAATATTATGATCTTAGTAACATCACATAATTTTCCCATTCAATGAGGTCTTTTTTTATTAATGGAAAATAGTTTTGAAGGGACTATACCCTATTACAAAAGAGGCTCAACAGCTAGATAAACATGAAAAAGTAGCAAAAAAGGATCTAAATCTAGATATTACAATAAGAACAACAATAGTCAAAAGAGAAGCTACTAAGAAAAAGCAAGATAGGGATTTAACTGTAGCTAAACAACACGAAAATAACATACTATCAGCATCAAAACAGCAACTAGAATGTATCCATTTGCCTAGAAGGTGTTATTTCTTCAAAGACCTCTTAATTCTTATTTTGATCATCTGTAGAGAGGTAAAAAGTGCCAAAGTGGTGACATGAGTGGGGTCAAATACATTCATATGTGAGATAACCTATTTTCTTTCCTTTTTAGTACCTCAAATGTCCTTAGGAACTCCACTCAGCATAGTGATGCTTCTGGCCTATTGATCAATAAAATCACCTATAGCTTTGAAAATGGCCATGTTGTGATCATGTCTTTCCTTAGATTTCCTAAGTCTATTATCAAGGGAGTTTAATTTCTTGTATATTTCATCATCTGATTTGTCTTAATACCATCATCCTCATTCATCTTTCTTTTCCACATTTGCTTATTTATCTACTGTAGATCATTTTTAATGATTTCAACCTCATTTTGCATCATTTCCATTATGAGGAGAAGATTTTCCCTCTCTTGTTGATTAACATTATCCTACCTTGCATTACTGATGTGTAAAATATTATGAGCTATTTCCAATTCTTTTATGCTCCTAAGGACACGACCCGAGAGGACAATGGGGTCATTTTAGAATTTCTGAGACTAGGAATGGTGATCGAGTTAATACTAGGAATATTGTGAATGGGAATGGGTGGGGCACCTTTGAGGGTAACATGAATGGAAAGAAAATTTATGAGGTAATGTATGTGAAGGAGAAAGATGAGCCCCTGGTGGAGGGAATGGCCCTAGTACACTTTTGGAAGTCAAGAATGGAACACTCCATTGAATTCAGGAGATAGTGCGGGAAGTAAACAACAAAATTCCTCCTAAAATGATTAAGAAATACCAAGTATTTTGTGGGGATAGTGATGTACCATCCTTCAAGGGAGATAAACCGAACCATCATTCTGGTAATTTCATCAAAGGGTTCCAGTATGGAACTTACCTTAATGTCAGCCATAACAAAGAGGAGCTCCTCCCTGTTTCAGAAAACTTCTTCACTTCAACATTTTTGTCTACCCTTTTGTTGAAAAACTTGATTCCATCCAGAGATAGACCCGTAACCTCAGAAATGAGATCCTCATTCACCAACACTCTTTTTCCTCCATACCTAACCTTCCTTTCTTTCCAATCCATAGAAAAATGCACCAAAATGTTCGGTCATGTCCTTGGATTTTCTCGATAAAATTGGTGACACCCCCATTTGAAGAAGATTCCACATCTCAGCATTATCCTTCCAAGCAGGATCACAGTTGGGCTCTAACTGACATGGAGCTCCCCCCATTTTCCTTCCTCTATTATTTTTATGATTATCCTTCTTAAAACCACCTGTAAAAAAGATGTTAATGCTATCAATTGCTGAAATTATCCTATTCAATGAGGTATTATAATGCATGTATATCAAGATTTACAAATACTTCCCAGATGGATCTTTTAAATAATGTCATTATTTTTTCGATTTATTAAAAATATGGGTATTCATTCCTTTATTATACTAGAAACCCAAAATGCTCAAATCTTATACAATAGTAGATGAATATTTATTTACCACCCAAGATTCCTTACCAACAATTTAATCCGAAGTGTGTACCTAGCTTTGTTGATGGTTTCCTTAGGGGTCATTGAATAATTCTTTGTCCTATATGTCATCTATATCTTTTCCATAGTGATCTCCTAGTATATACGAGTTTGAAGACTCACAGAGGTATCCATGAAATTATCAAGTGACCCGATTAGTCTAAAACTCAACTATCAAGCCATGATTCAATTGAATCCCAATGTCATCACCTTCCTTTGTCCCGAATCCTATAGTGTAACAAGGTAAATTTTCCACAAGATAACATCATCCAACTCCAATGGAATGATATTGAGGGTAACCAGTCCGAGAAACACCCTCCTATAATATATCTCAATATGTAAAAATGAGTCATCGTACATTGGATAGTACCTTCTCATGTGTTGAATGTCTTAGCACAAACAAGGGTCAAAGTGGGAAATTTTGTATGACATACCACATCGGTTGTCACATAGCTTGTACCAATCTCATAATAGAATACAATTAAATCTTGGATGTCCCTTTTTAAATGATAGAAAAGTTTGTATAGAAACCCTCGCGGAATATAACACAATGTTAAGAGGTAAAACTATCATGATCTAGTGTCTCAAGGTTTTTAAATGATGAATTACATTTGGAAGGGTGATAGCTTTACCTCTGGATGCAATCATTTTGTGGAACCACTATGGTGCCCAATCTAGATGTCATAACCAAAAATGTTTCGTGGCATTTCTATGTTTAAAATAAAGGCTACATAAAATCCTAATTGGTTATCTAGAAATCTCTCATTGGTGCTTCTTTTGTTGAGACTCTTCTACCAATTTTTCATTTAGGGAGTCAAGTCTCCTCTAGATTTCATAAATCTTCCGATCTTATAAATATTCATGTGCATTCACATTCTCCAAGTGTGTGCTCAACTTAGCAATGAAGTTATCCTCATTGTGATGACATGACATCACCATGTGTATCATAGTTCTAAATATTTTGAGAATAACGGGACATTGGATGAACTGGTAAAAATCCATTTTTCATTACAACAAAAATTTATCACATGTGACAAACCAACTCACGATACCAAACTTTATCGTAAATAAGTATTTTTTTCTACACTAAAATTTTACTTAATGAGATCCTTATACACTATTTAATCTTAATGTTGAATTTAATTCTTTGTTATAATCAACTTAAAGTGGAAAAATTCAATGTATGTAAGAATTAAAATACACACAAGTTGATAATGGAGTTCAATGAGATGCTTACATTTTTGGGTTATTTAAATGACAAACTGATTCATTCTAAAATTCACTTTGTAACCACGAAACTTACAAAATTATAATGAATCTTTGGTGTAGCATGAACTCGAGACTCAATTGGTCCTCTAGAACCCATACTAGTCTTAGAAGGTTTGTAAAATGTTCCATCATGGCCTCCCAACTTCACACTTCATGTTGAATTTTATTTTGTTACATGGTGTTTAATAGAGATATGTCAAAATAGTGTTTGTAGAATAATTCACACCCTCATATTGAATTCTCCTCTAATAAATAACCTCTAACCTCTACACAAAGCTGAGTTAGATCAATTTTTTATATTTGATCTCCATAGCATGATTCTCCTCTGTGTCTTCAAAATATTGCTAACTCCTCCTATAGGGTTATTGTTACAATATCCAATTTTAAAAACACCAAAGAAATAGTAGAATCAAATCTCACCCGGATATCCCATAGAGCTCCTATAGTTTGCCAAGAAACTCCTCGGCTCAATCCTAATCATTGGAATTAATCACAAGAGTTAGGATTAAAAATTCCATTACATAGCATTACTAACAAGAGTGAGTTTAAAATAAAATCCAAAAGTTTCTAAAAATACTTATATTCCTTTGACTAATTTTCTAATATCTTGTTAATTACTCTCAAGATTCGAATTAATATTGTGTTTCTTATGTTTTATAATGGCCCCTAGCCCCCTTTATATACTTAGAGTAGGACCAAGATAAAATGAGCGTAATCCATATCCTTAGCATTTTACAATAGCCAACTTGGCTAGCCGAGTTGGTTTAGACCCATATTATGTCACGAAGGGTATGAGGTTCAAAACCCGCCTACCACATTTTCCTCCTATAGTTGCAGTTTCCACTAGATCCTCAAACTATCGTCATCTCTTCCACTTCCAAAATTTTGCATGACTCAAACATTTATCACGTCAAAACCATCACTACCCCTTCCTCCAATGATCTCTCCACATTCTCACATACCCCAACTCGGATATTTACCTATCTGTTGAGATGTGTGTGTTTTTTAGTGAGTTGTGAGATTAATTCGACATTTCTCGCCAAGATGGTTAATGAGGACTTGAAATAGCTTATAAAAACCTAATGCATTTCTTATTGTGGCCACATCAGAACCTCTTTTTCCACCCATGTCTTTCAAAGCTATGTGGAGGGTTTGTTGGCTAGACCGTAAAAGGTGAATGAGGTACCTTGTTGAGTTGTTGGTGATCCTTATATGTTCAGTATGATGCAGGAGAAACATTAATTGAAGCACCAAAGTATTAAATTATCCCTTATTTTCTTGGTTCTAATCTATTGAGGTGTCTAAGAGGTCTTAAAGAGGCATAGGATTCATTTAGAGTTCATGAGAAGCCTAGGGAATTTGAATTCTTCTCACATTATGTTTTCTATCCAAAAAGGGATTTGAATTTGTAATGTTTGTAAAGGTTGAGAAGTGACTTATTGAGGCTTTTCATAGAGAGATAATGAAATTTTAGTAGGAGTACTAGATTCTAGGCATGTGTCAAAGTCCTAGGATAGAGTATGAGTCCTAATTACTAAAATGATGTTATAACACAATGTTTAGCCAAGTATGGCAGTTATAATTCAAAGGATGAGTCATTATGGGATAATGAATCTATCTAAGAATGGAAGATGAGTTACAAGATCTAGGAGATAGATATGAAAATGTGTGTTAGCTAGAGGAGACATCCCTTGAAGAAGGAGGATGAGGGGAAGGGAAACAAAGGATGTATTTTTTCCATTTAATATGAAGAAAAGTGTGTGTTTTAATGGAGAACCTTGATTTTGGTATGAAATATGTGTGTGTTAATACATTATTTCAAGGTACATTCATTTACAAATGGGATACTTGAAAAAAATTTCGTAACCAAATTCCCACCTTAAGTGTTGAAGATTAAAATTTCATAGCTTTACAATAGCTTCTTGATACACTCTATTCTATCATAGCATGTGCACTAGGGATAGTATTTTTTTGTGCAACGGTTATGAAACAATAGGTATCAAGGAAAGTGATACTTTAAATCATTCATAAATGGAAAATTAATCGGGATTGTGCACATGAGCATATGCATTTTTTCTTACATGTTTATAAAGTAGAACCCATGAGATTGAAACCCTTGATCCGAGTCTTATTGTGACACTTGACTATGAGTTTGTTAAAGATGATTGAAAAACCTAGTAAATATGCATGTGAGTGAGGTGGGTAGAGATTATAAGTTAGGAATGGAATTAGGAAGGATCCACATCCATGCATGAAATGAGAATACCCTATTTTAGAGAATGGAAGCATTATATGAATGTGTTTCTTAGTGTACCTACAGACAGGAAGTAAATAAACTAAGAAAAAGATAAACCCTCATATTCTTCAAATGTCTCTATTAATATCAACATGAATGAAAGTTTCTCATAATCCTATAGTCCAAATTTGGAACTTTGACAGTAAGTACAAAGAAAGTTATACCCATTTTTTCCCTCTTGGGTTTCTAGGAGGGTTTCTCCAAGGAATTAGATAGGGATCAAAATAATGGATTTTACCTCGAAAATATCAAGATATCATGCTCAAAACCTATAGAAATATATTTAAGAATAATTTTGGTTAACCAAGGGTTAGAACTTTGCATTTTTATGACAGTTGGGAAAAGGAGAATTACACATAATCAAAGACCTAGTTTGAAGAATCACTTAACAAATAAAATAGGACTTAAACCTTGAGTCACATCTTGAAAAATTTTCTAGAGATATAAATCATAAATGGGTGCCTATAAATATGAAGAATCTTCTTTGAAAATTTTTGTAAAGGAAGATATAGGTCAAATTAGACTGGCATAGGCTACTAGAGCTAGAACTAGCTAAAAGTGAAAAGTTGTGATAAGAGGAGAAGTCAAAGAAGTTGGTATTTGAAATTTTGAGTTATTTTATTGAGGTTAAAAGGTTACTAAATGTGTTTTCATCTTGACCCAGGTGTTCTTGAAATGATCTCATTCATAACCAAGCCAAGTTCTTGGATGTAAGATCTATAGGAGACAATTTTCCAAGTTCTAGTAAAATCTCGACATTCTAAAGTGTTTGTATCATTCAGTGATTTATATAACATTGAATTGAAGTTTATGAATAGGTGATATGAATTAAGAGACCTGGAAGGATTGTTAAAGATGAAATTTTTTATTTTCAGGAAAGGAACTCGTGAGGTAAGAAGTTGGCCAGTTGGAGATATTGGGTATGTTCAATGGTTTCTTTCATTGTGGATCATTGTGAAGGTGTTGTTAATGTGGAGTAAGGATGTATGTAGGGTAGGTGCATAAGAATGTTTTTGAAGGCAATTTTAGACACCTAAAATCCGCTTACACATTTTTATACTAAGATTACAATAGCTACCCTCTTTCCTATCATTTTCGTTAAAATTAGTGATTTCTTGCTAATTAACTAATGTTTCCCTCTATTTTGGTTAAATAACAACACTTCATTAATTAACTAGCCTTTATCACATTTGATGCCAATTAATGACACTTCATTAGTTATAATCCTCTTTGAATAAATTAATTAACTATAATTAGTTAATTAACCCTTTTAACAATGCATTTAATCAATAAACCCTTTTCTTGTCTAAATGTTGATTTCAAATGGTTTAAATCATATCAAATTCCTCCTAAATCACCTCCAAAAATCCTAAAAACATTATTATATCCTATTTGATTAATTAAATCATCTACAACTCTAATGATTTGCTAATCACTTGTTAATTCTTCTAAGCAAGCTTAACAAGTCTAAATCTACCTTATCTTTTATCCCACATTCATTTGGATTCAAGCTTCTCCCAAATGGAAAGCTATAAAGGAAAAAGATCCTACCCTCACACATTACACCATGATTTCAATATTATTTCATATAAAACATATGATTGAGATCCTTTCTCCATTAATAAAATAGATTGCTCATCTTTGCATCCATTCTTCATGCTTGGTTAGTAAAGGAATATCTAAACATATATTTTTATACATTTTAGTGAGATTATTTCATCATCTTGAAGTAATGACATAAATTTGATTGCTTATGATCTTCATAGTTCATAGTTTTTAACAACAATCATTCATTCTAGTAGGAATAGTTGGCAATTAGATGATGTTCTTCATTTCTAATCTAGATTACATTAATCTTTAATCATGATGTACTTAGTAATTTAATTTAATTTAGAAGATACTCAAAGTGTCAGTTTATTTTTTTATACCTTAGTTAATTTAGTATGACCACATTTGGCACTCTGGTGGGACTTACTCCATTGTCATATGCATTCTTTTTCAAGATTTTTAGATTAGTTTCAAATTTTGGTTACTAACCCTTATTTTAGTATATTTTTACCTCCCGTAATAACCTTGTAGTTTTTGTCTAAGCTTGTGCATGTGTTATATTGTTTCCTTCTCTATCAAAAACTTGTGGTTTTGTTAAAGGGCTTGCAGTTCTATGTTGATGCCTACAATTTTCTGTAGATGATTACATTTTTTCATAAGCTTATGGTTTTGTTTATAGGCATGTGGTAGCATTCTTAGTCAATTTCGGTTAGGGTTTAAAAGTTTTAGATTACGGTTTTGACATTTTTCGGATTTCTAAATTTTTTTCTTTAAAGTTTTTTTATTTAGATTAGTTTTATAACATGTATACTACTTTGATGAATGTCATTTTTCCATGTTTTACTTAAGTTAGACTAAATTTTGTGTATGGTCTTCTCTTGCACCTTAGGGTGATCTTGAGAATCAAAATCACATTTAGTTTTCATTTTTCTAACATTTGATTAATTGGAAACTTAATATTTCATTTTTTCTTAAGGGAATGAACCTTCTACAAATTATTTTTATGGTCCTTTGATTTTAAGTTTTCCATTTCTATCTAGTTGGGCTAAAGTGTGTGTATACTCTTCTCTTGCACCTTTACGGTAATCTTGAGAATCGAAACAAATTTATTATTCTTTTCTAGCATTTGGTTCATTAGTAACTTAATCATTTTAATTACTTGAAGGAATGAAAAATTTATGAAGATTTGTTTAAATTTCATTTGATTTAAATTTTTCCTTTGCATTTATCTAGTTGGATCAAATTATTGTGTATGTTTTTCTCTTCCGTCCTTAGATGATCTTGGGAATCAAAAGAAACTTTGATTCACTTTCTATTTGAAATCTACTAAATATTTTGTGTGCAATACCTAACTTTCTTGTAAAATATTTGCGATCTACAAAAATTCTAACTACACATGTGTTGTAGGTTTCCAATGGTGTAGTAAACCTCATTAAGATCAAAGATTAAAAAAATACACCACTTTATTCAACACATTGTATTTAAGGTTTTGGTTAAGAGCTATGGCTTGTTCACTTTAAACTGGGGAATTATCTTGGCATAAGCCATAAAAATCATTGTGAGGATTACCCTAGGAACCCCAAAGTAGTCCACACCTTCGAGATAAATGGTGGAAGAAACGGGAAGTGCCCCGCTACCCAATTGACTAGTATGCCTTTTTTAGAGTAACGTAAAAATTATCTTCATGTGACCCCAATGCAATAAAACTAAACACAATTTATTGCTCATTGTATTAAAGGGGGTAAAGTAAATTCAGGATATCTGAAATATTCCTAATAGGATTTTCTTGGAAAACCACGCTCACGAGAGGTAGTTTGTGATATCTAGAGAGTGAACTAATAGGAATCTTTTGAATTTTGGCCACCTTGACTTTATCCAACATGTTCTATTGAGATCTCACGAAGCAAGAACTTATTTTGGAGTCAAAACCCTATTATTTCAAACAAGGAGATATTTTATTGAAGTTTGAGCCTAGTTTTACTCGTCATGAAATTTACAAAGTGTTACTTTGTCCTAGTTTTACACTTGTCGAAGACAAGGAAAAACTATACTAGAGTTATGCTTAGTATTTTCATCACCACTTGGTCTACTCCTTTATTTTCTTATTTCCCATTTGGGACAAAAGAGAACATACATATGTAGTGCTATTAAATATTGTGTCCACCACTTTTGCACCCACTTACATCCTTCCTTATTGTGATTGTGATAGTAAGTGTTGAAAGTGTGTTGGTACATCTTTATATCTTGATAGCCATTATCTTGATACCCACGTCAAGATTATCATTATAGTTAGGTTGTCTCATCATTGAATTCCTTTGAGTTGTTATGTTTCTCATATCATATCAATACAATTTTGATACTTACGTCTTGTTTCCTTTGTGAAAATTGGTCTAATTATAAGTTGTAATGTTAGGCTTCTTGCATAAATAACAACTTCTTGATATACTTAAACTTAGTTTTTATTCCAAAATTTCCTTGAGCTTTGGAAAGTTTCATCGTTACACTTCTCGCATTGTGGTAACATTATTTTGATACTAAAATCTTGATTTGTCTATAAATCTTGATTAACATGTCCAAATAGTGTTGTTGTGTTGCTTGCATTTATAGCCTCCATTTCAAGACTTGGACTTTGTTTGTTTCTAAACTTGTTTTAGTATACCTTGTTTGGAGATCATGTCAACACCTTATTAGTGTTTAGGCCTTGTTTATTCTAAACTTGACCTAAGTGTTTATATTGTGTTGTCATTATTTACACCAAAACTATCTTTGAGAACATAGGGAGTAGCTATTTTGTGATTGGATCATAGTCTTGTACTTGATTGTTTTGTCCTAGATACTTCTTGCTATACAATACCTTAGTCAGTGTGTCATTCTTTATTCTTTGGTATTCTTGGTTCATATTTCCTTGATCCTTTGGATTGGTTTCCATTCATTATTTGACATTATTTGTGATTATTTGACGTTGTTATGTTGCTTGGTTTTTCCTAGGGTCCATTTTAAATCAACCTTAGTAAAACCTTTCTTGTTATGCCTCCTATCACAAGGATGGGGCATCAAAAATTAGGGTCAAATCCCTTTGTAAATGAAAATATAAACCCAATTTTTGAAGACAACACCATGGTTTATCATAGTGGTGGTGAGGATAATTCTCCTCAAGTGGAATTTGAATTTATCCCCACCCAAATAGTTAAATTCTTATATCAAAATAGACATGAGGTCCTTATGTGTATTATATAGTTATGGGGAAAGTTACCATCTATGGTTGATCCCTCTCTTCTTTTCAACATGGTTCAAAAAGAGAAAGAAGTAAATCTTCCTCCACGTAATGTTGATGAAATCCTAAACCCAGGACATGCTTCTACTTCCAACCAAAGGAATGAGGAAGAAGTGCCTTCTCAAAATGATGGTGGTTATCACATCCCCATTGTCAAAATTCATTGTGAGGATCATGAAGAACATGCTAATCATGAGAAACCTCCCTCTCATGAAAATCATAAAGAGATACCAACCCAAGAGGTTACCTTAGAACAACAAATACAATCCCTTTCTCACCAATTAGCAAGTTTGGATTCACATGTTAATAAGGAATCAACAAAGACTCCTAGACAAGAAAAACCTCAAGCTTTATATTAGGATTTTTATACTAAGACTCCTAGGAAAGAAAAACCTAGGGCTTCACATCAAGAGTTTTATACTAAGACTCCTCGTCAAGAAAAATGTAAATAACTGTATGAGGAGTTATAAACAGATAATCATGGTGGGGAAACAACCAAAATTATCCATTTGTATAAATCAACATCACCTACAAAAGGGAAAGTCTTTAATCAAGATTGGTTATCCATGAAGAACACCCTTACTGATTTATAAGAAGGTAATGTAGGAAATGGTAAAAAGGATCTGTTTGAGGAGATATGCCCATATCCTTTTAACATGGCTATGTTATAAGTACCTTTCCCTCACCACTTTGACTATCTCATGTTTGAAAAATACAAGGGAAAATGTTATTCAAGATACCACATTAAATACTTTTACATGGTGTGTCAAGCGGTCAAATTTAGTGATAACTATATCATTCACCTCTTCCCATAGAGTCTAAGGGGTCAAGCAGTTGAATGGTTTTTACATATACCTAAAGGGTCCATTTCTACATGGCCAGAATTAGTAGAAAACTTTATGTGTCACTTCTCCTTTAACATGGAAAATGACATTGCAATGATAGATTTTTGCAATACAAAACAATGGAACAACTAAAGTTTTGTTGTTTTCTTACAAATATGGTGAGGGTTTGCTAGTCACTACCCTTGATCCATACTAGAGAAATAGTTAGTTAGAATATTTGTACCTAACTTACACCCTAAGATTACTTTCCAATTGTATATTCATTGTGGAAAATCATTTGAAGAAGTTATAGAAATGGGTATTCAAATTGAAAAAGTGTTGTTAGAAAAAGGGACTTTAAAACCCTCTTCACATGATAATCATGATTCAAATCCTAACAAAAAATCAAAGTTCATTCCAAAAAGAAAAATAACATCATAGGTCATGGTATAATGGACTCTAAATGAGTATAGATGGTTCAAAACCATGTTCCTTTAAAACTTGTCAAGAAACCTCCGACACTTTAGTATAAACGTCATGATTTCACCACTCTATCTGAATCTATGTGATCAATATTAAATAGTTAGAGGTAGTCAACATGGTTAAATACCCAAAACTATACCCTATGGAGATGATGCACCTAAGCCATCATGGTTTAGATAAAATGAATATTGCACATTTCATCATGTCAAGGGTCACAAAACTGATAAATGTTTGAAGTTGAAACACTTCATCCAGGACTTAATTGATAGTGGTGATGTGGAAATGGATTCTTTTACCCTAGTAAATATTCCAATGCAAACTTGGGAATTTACAAAGAACCTTTCCCAAGCATAACAAAGGAAAGGAAAAGTTGGATCAAGGACAGTCGTCCCAAACCAAAAATGCCAACTATGTTGTAAAAATGAATAATCCTTTTGATGCCCTAATTAGTTGTGTTAACCCACATTTTGAGCATATCAACACCATTAAGATTAAAATGAAGGATTGTCTGTGGAAACATGATATGCTCACCTTTTTATTTCATAACCTCCTCCATCTACTCCTCAGGACAATCATTATGATGTTTTAGAGAAACTTGAGAAAACTACTGCTAATATTTTAATCTTAGATCTTAAAATATCTAATGTTCACAAGGACATCCTTTGTAAAACATTACAAGGGTCAAGAGTTTCATTTGATATTGAACCTACATGCTTCCAAGCCATGGTCATGCAGATTGCTCCAATAGAGCACATAACCTTTAGTCATGAAGATATTCTTGAAGAGGATCCTACCCATAACTTACCCTTACACATTGAGGTCATTATCAATCGTAAGAAGATAAAAAGGGTGCTTATGGATGGTGGATTGGGTTTGAATATTTGCACTTTGAAACTGGTTTGACAACTAGGTTGCACTGAAATTGATCTAGAAACTAAGGTCATTACCATCAAGGCATATGACAATGAAGAATGACAATCAGCTAACATGATCACTTTCTTGCTAGGAGTAGGGCCTACTACTCATGATACTAAGTTCCATGTTTTAGACTTGGAGCTTCCTTACAACATATTTCTTGGTCACCCATGGATTCATGCCATGTAGGCCGTACCTTCTACATATCATCAATGTTTGAAGTTATATCATGAAGGACAAACCATCACTATTCAAGGGGATCCTCAACCCTTTGCTCATTGTAGAGCATTGTCAGGTTATTTTCCCACCACTTATGAATGTCCTTCTATAGATATGGTCATTCTAATTCAATCGAAGGCACTCACTTCATGAGTTGATCTAGATACCTTATCTACCAATGATAATGGTGCTTCTACATCAGATTCTCCTTTTTCTTCATGGGAGATGAAAGTTGTTACAAATGGTTACGGAGAATATGATCTCTAATAGGACCTTTTAGTTTCCAAGCTCCCCCTATCACCCACAAAGACATGGTAGGCCTTGCCATAAATATCAATGGTCTAGAGAAAATTATAGCATAGACACTTTTACTCTTAGTGGTTTATTAACAGATGAAAATATGCTTAAAAATATTGTCTCCCAACCTTTGGATGATGAGATGGATCCATGCTACCAATCACCCAAGTATGTTATCCCTAATAAAATGATGTATGTTATGGGATATAAAGGATATGGATGTGGCATAAAGAAAAATGTATATGGGAAGATCTTCCAATACCACATCATAAGGTTTGTAAATATGGTATTGGCATTCAACTATATGGGTCTCATCCCCAGAAGTTGAAGCTTCATCTTCGAATGCAAGGATAGTTTATCTAATTACAAAAGTGAAACAGATTCTTGATGTAGTATTTACAAATACCTTTCCTCCACAACATGTTTTATGACATGGATATCTTAACTATAACCCCTATCATATCCCCTACCATTCCAACATTAGACCTTGTCTACCCATCACTTGTTAATTGGGACCAACAACAACACGTACCAATCAACATCTTTGAAAATGAAAAATTTATTGGTGATTTTATGGGTCTATCTGGATGGTATTCTAGTTGGTGGCCATAAGAAGGATTCACCATTAACCTTGATAGATGCCTATATTTCAGGGAGCACTCTAAGTTTTGTGGTCATCAAATTATAAATATAAGCAAGCGAAACATTTCGAAAGAGAATCCTTGGAACAAGAAAAGGTCCAAGTCCTATAGTGAAAACCTTTTTAAGGCACTAAAAACAAATTAAAAAAATAGTGGACAAAGAAATTGATGATCCTAAAGGTGAAAATATTCTTGAGATTCTATTAGAAGAATATCTGAATCTTCCCCTAATCCTATGTGCATGGAGGAAGAATCCAAGTTTCTTATGGAGGAGACCATAGATGTAAACATTGGTACAGAGGAAATACCTAGAATGGTCAAGTTGGGAGCTTCACTCTTAGCCCAAGAACATAAAACCTTTGTGTTTCTTTTGTATGAATTTTTAGATATCTTTTCTTGGTCCTACGTAGACATGTTAGGGTTAGATCTAGAATTAGTAGTGCATAACCTATTTGTGCATGAAGAGGCAAATCCTATAAAAAAATATCAGAAATATGCATCCGTGTGTCACCTTATTGGTAAAGAAGAGATGGAAAGATTATTGGCAGTAGGATTCATCAGGCCTATTGATTATTCAGAGTGGATTTTAAACATAGTCCCTGTATAGAAAAAACCCATTAGTATTAGAATCTGTATAGATTTTAGAGATATAAATAAAGCTTGTCCTAAGGATGAATTCCCTCTTCCTAACATTAACATGATTTTCAATTCAACAGCTGGTTATGAAATGTTATCACTCATGGATGGATTTTCAGGGTATAATCAAATTAAAATTGCTGAGGAAGATCAACATAAGACATATTTTACAACCCCATGGGAACATTCTGTTATCAAGTCATGCCCTTTAGCCTCAAGAATGCAAGTGCAACATATCAATGAGCTATGACTGTAATCTTTCATGATATGCTCAATGACATAATGGAAGACTATGTGGATGACATCTTGGGTAAATCTAGGACTAGAGAAGATCACCCAACTATCTTATGATGCATATTTCAGTGTCTTAGAGATTATAAGGTTCGAATCAACCCGAAGAAATGTGTCTTAGCATGTTATTAGGAAAATTTATAGGATTCATTGTATCACATAGAGGAATTGAAGTAGATCCTGCAAAGGTTACTACCATAACATAAATGCCTCCTCTAAAGAACATCAAACAACTGTGTAGTTTACAAGGAAGATTCAAGCAATCAAAAGATTCATCTCCCATCTTGCAAACAAGTGCCACTCATTCACACATCTTTTGAAGAAATATGTTGATTTTCATTGGGGTCTAGAACAATAAAAAGTGTTTTCTTTGCTTAAGGAATATCTATCTAAACCCCTTGTTCTAATGCCACCTATTGTAGGTGAACCACTATTACTGTACATTTTTTCTACTCAATTTGCAATTGGCACACTATTGGCCCAATATGATATAGAGTAGAAAGAATTTTTTTACTATCTTAGTCATACATTGATTGCTTACAAGCTAAAATACCCATAGATTGAGAAGGATTTCTTGGCCGTCATTTTTACTTTTCAAAAAATCATCATTATTTGTTGAATAATAAGACCAAGCTCATATAAAAAGTGGACCCATTAAAATACTTGTTATCAAAACATGTACTTACAAGAAGGATGGCCAATTGGATCATCCTACTTAGTGAATTTGATATTGAGTACATCCATCAGAAATCAGTTAAAGGGAAGGTGTTGGAAGATCAACTAGTTGAAGCCCCTTTGTCAGTACTAAACCATTGAGTCTAGAACTTCCAGATGATTCTACAATGTACCTTGAGGAATATATTACATGGCAGCTATACTTTGATGGCTCCTTTACATTTCATGGTTTAGGTGCAGGGTTTTTTTATTAATCCTTCAAGATATTTGATCCCATAAGCATTTAGACTTGGGTTCCTATGTACAAATAGTATACTAGAATATGAATCCCTTATTATACGGATGAAACTATATATCGAGTGGGACATTAGATAAGTGAATGTAATAGGTGATTCCATGTTGTTGTCACCCTCAAAATTCCCCTCATTTTTTAATTCAAGTTTTGAAAATTTTTAGTTGGTGCCTTTGAGAGATGTTATAGTAGAGTGAGAATTCTAGAGAGAGAAAAATTTTGCTTTGAAGAAGTGGGTGCTCATTTGCAATCTCACCTTGTTAATTTAAAATATTTCAGTCTACATGGTTCCCATCTAGATGCTTGAAAATTGTTTCCTCCATTTGAATGAAATTTTCAAATCCTTTTCTATGGTCGTGGATTACATCGAGCCTAATATTGTTCTGATTATACTTTCCACGAGGAGCAATTTGTTTTTCGGTTTAAATCGTGGAGCTTCCCCTCTGTGCATTTTTCTACAGTTGTGAATGACGGGTGTATCTTCCCTATCAATTTTTGGCCCTAGCATCCATGAGTACATGGACATCTCTAATTGGATGCGGTGTGGTGGGTTTATTTGGTGAACTTATCATTTTTGTTTTTTTTGCAAAAGTGCCAAATTGGCTTCGTGGCCTCAAGGATCTTGATTGGTTGAATCGAGCTAAGGCGGGAAGGTGGATTATCGGGGAACTTTGGAAATTTATCTTTGTTTCCAAAAGGGAAAAAGTCAAATGTTAATCCCATGTCAAAATTCAAAATGGAGAAAGGAAGTGTTCAATCGAGGCCCAAATCGGCTAACTATAGGACTGCGGAAGGTACCACGTGCCTCTTTGGTGTAATTTTGGTATGGTACACAAGCATGGAGACCCCAAACATGCATAGGCCCTCCAAGTGGTCAGAATCTGAAAAGACAAAGCCAATCATTGAATCGGCTAAGTATAAAGAGCCGAAAGAAGCCTCCACACATCCCAACAACATACCTACAAAGGCCAAGTTCAAAGCAGAGCCTAAGTGAGTGTAAAATCATCACGTATCTCATCGGAGAAACTTCAGAAGTGAGACCCAAGGGATAGACCTCAAACTAATGTTAACCCTCCTATTTCCCTAATTCTTAGATCATTTCTTTGAAGTGTTGATGAAACAAATAGGGTAATGGGCGTAGGGGGAATACCTATTCAAATGTTGGTTGATGGGTTGTTATGTGTGTATGACTTCGGATCCACAGCTAATCGTGAGATCTTCCTTTTGGCTAGAAGGAACTACCTGTAATGAAAAAAAGACCACCAAAAGGAATTAAACAATATGAGCAGTGAACTACCTAGCGTATGCTAGATCCGAGAAGTATGATACTTCCTAGATGGTTGTCAGTCCATTGTTTTAAACAATTTAATGTTGTAAACAAATTAAATCCTATTGTTATTTTAAAATGATTTAGGTATCTCACTTAAAAACACAATAAGAAAAATAGATCTAATCTAATAGGCTAAGCTAGAATAGAATCCAAAGGTCAAATGATTGGTTCTAGGTCTCTGTAGGTCTGATAAAGGTCTCGGGTAGATCACAGGTGAATGGGGGTGAGATGAAATTTGGTGGGTAGGTCTCTGTTCTAGGCTGTGTGGGAAAATATAGAGACTGGTGTTAGTCAGGGGTGACTGACGGTGGTTAGGTGTAACTGGTGCCGATTACTATAAGATTTGAAAATGTCACAGAATAAGTTGTGGTCTCCTTTGTGATTGTACAAAGAACTTTGGTTGGTCAATATGCGGTATTGGTGGTGGAGTAGGATTTTGTGAGGTTTTAATGGGTATATGGAGGTGAAAATGTCGAGAGAAGGTCAATAGGGGAAAGATAAATAATGGATGATAAAATGATGATGAAATGAAATAAACCAGAAAGTATGATGTTATACTTACTTGGATTCCATTCTTGAATGCTGTGTGTGAGGGATGGAGGTGTTGATGATGGGTTTGAAGGTTGCAAGTGATCACCAACTAAATAAAAGCTTCTATATGGGCTGTATGTACACTCCTCTTTGCTTGGATAGATCAGATCATGGCTGGGATGGTTGTGCAAGAGAAGATGCTCAATCTCCTTCCTTGCATGCAGGTTTTGCTAGAATTTTCTCTCTGAAGATGTGTTATCTCTCTAAGATGTGTTCTTGCTCGTCAAATTTTTCCCAATGTTTTCCAACCTTGAGAATAAGGTAGTTTAGGGGTTAAAAGGGGTAATCGACGGTGGTCCACTTAACCGGCAATGGTTAGGGGTAACCGACGTCGGTCAAGGTGGGATTTCCTAGGTTTACTAAACTAGGGAGATCCTCCTGATTTCCTTGGATCTCATGTCATTATCCTTCGGATTATACTAGGAGATTTTTCTCGAGCATGTTGGAATGTGGTTAGAGGGAATGTAGGCATTGATTTTTAGGGTTTAGGTAAGTCTTGGTTAGTTATGAAAACTTACAAAGAATAGGTCTTAGGTTGAGTTGGCTTGGTGAGGTGTCTAAGTGAATCAGATGTGTGGATATTATTTAAATAAAATATTCAAATAATAAATATAGTGAGGATAATGCATTAATTTAATTTAATTAATTAAATTAATATTAGTGGGGTGAAGGGGGGTCATGGCTAAGTAAATGTAAAAAGGGTGCTTATTGGTTGAGGTACGAAAGGGGAGTGTGACCTGATTTTAGTGTCTACACCTCCATCTAGTCAGAGCCTCAAAATTTTGAATCAGCCATTGAAAGGTCTAAGGCCAGTGGAAAGAACCACATGTCATCTCGGCACAACTTTAGAGGTGAAATACAAAGTGAGTCCCCAAACAAGCACGAAGCTTCCACGTGTCCAAAACCCAACATAATCGCTCCTAAATAAGCAGAAGGGACCCAAAAAAAATGAAGAAAGAGGAGCAGGCCCAAATCAGTTAAGTATAATAGGCTTGGCGAAGCCCTCCATGTGTCTCATCATTGCACCTTCAAAGGTGCGACCCAAGGTGGAGACTCAAACAAGCTCCACCCTCCATTGTCCTAAGTCGAAAAAGGGATAGAACCAATCATTAAATCGTCTAAGGAAATGAGAACCATTGGAAAGCTCCACGTGTCCCCTCGGTACTCTTTCAGGGGGTGAATCCAAAATCAAGTCCCAAACATGCACCATCTCTCCATGTGTCCAATCAGCACACCTCACGAAGGTCGAGGTCCAAACAGAGTCTCTAAATGAGCGAGAATCCTCCAAGTTTCTCTTGTCAGGACATAAAGCCTTTGCCAAACAAAGGGACTTGGTCAAAAAAATATATAGAATAAGACCACAAAGGGACACATAGCCATGTTTAAGTTTGAAGTGGGAAGGTGGGCCGTTAGATCATTTTAGAAATTTTGGCTTTATTCTTTGAAAGGAGTAAAGTTACAAAATGAGCCGCAACCTCATTTGAAGCCGGCTGTAATGAATATACGTTGAAAAGTCAAAGAGGGGAGGTGGATTGCCAGAGCACTTTGGATTTTTGGATTTATTTCATAAAAGGAATAATGTGTAAAATTAAATCATGACCCCATTAGTACACCAAGAAAAATTCAAATATCAAACCCACATCGAAAGTCAAAGTAGAGAGGCGGGTTGTCGGGACACTTTAGGAATTTTGGCTTTGTTTCCATAAAAGGCGTAAAGTGATAAAGTGAACCATGGCCCCACTCATGCCAAGGGATAAATTCAAATGTTGAGCCCACATTGAAAAGTCAAAACGGGAAGCAGGTTGGCAAAGAACTTTGAGATTTTGAGCCTTGTTTCCAAAAGAAGTAAAATTATAAAGTGAGTTGCGACTCCATTACCACTCAGGTAAAGCCATGTGTCAGACCTATATCAAAAGTGAATTTGTGGGTCTGTGAGGTTTGAGGGATAATTTTTCACTTTACTTATTTTTTGCTAACGGTGCAATTTCAATTTCAGGCCCACAGATCCATTTTGTGAAAATTGCATTTTTGCCATTTTTGTATGGATTCAATTCAAATATTCAAATGAGCATAAATTTCGCTCCAGTACTCGAAATTCGACAAATTTTATACTGTTGGAAATATATTGGTCTCCTCTACACCATGGAAGCATAAAATATTGTTTTTAGTAGATTTGATGGTTATAAATCTAGAAAAATATTACAAGCCATTAATACTGAGGATCGATTGCTTCAACTACCTAGATTTGATCTGATCTTCCATCCTTCCTTCTCCAACATGCCAAACAGACATGGAGAACTAGTGGATATCTTGATTTGGGTGAAAATATGGAAAACATATTTCAAGCCATTAATACAGATTCAATTGCTTCAACTACCTAAATCTGATTTGATCTTCCATCCTTCCTTCTTCAGCACGCCAAAGTCATGCAGAACCATATTTGATAGATAATAGGTAGATTTCTGAGGGCATTGATGGTTGGTGGATGAGCTTCCAAATCATATTTCTTTCCTTCTCTTCTTCTCCTCTCTTTTCTTCATCTATAAATGTAAGAGCTTGGCTCATTACAAATGTTGGACTCGATACTTTTGAAGTGTAATTATAATCGAAAGTAAATCAATATAGAAGGATTATCCCCTTCTCTTTATCTTCCTCTATTATCCTTCTTGCTTATCGAAATTTGTGGATCATTTATCTTTTGTGATAAGAAACTTTGTGTTCTTATTGATATGATTTCTAGAAATTTGTGTCTATGGAATGATATCTTATGTTGTGAATGTGAATGATTTTATTATGTATCACTCTTTCTCAATACGTATAGGGTTATACTATGTTATCTATATTTCAAAGTATTGTTATATTTTTCTCTTTCCTTTCTTCATTTCTTTCATTTGTTTGTATTGATAATCTATTTTGGTATAAAATCATTTCAAGATGTCAGAGGTCTAGCCTTAAGATGAAAGTTGTACATTTTTATATAAGCTTTGTTGCTTGCTTTCAATAAGGGAACCTCTCCCATAAAGAGGAGGGACTTGTTGTCCCCTGACTATGGTTTTGTTAAAAGTACCATTTTAAAACCCAATAGTTTTGGTGACTCTACTGGGAAACTATAATGGGTATTTCATTTCAACGTATCCCTTTCTAAAACAACTTCAAGATCATTTTTTTGTTTGACAACTCTACGATATACACGTGGGAAGAAAGCTCTCGGGGTTGAAGATTCTCATTTTCAAATTCTGGAGCAACAAAATTCTCTCTTCTTCCAGCAAGAAGGAATAGAGGAACTCGTTCTGTAAGCACACATCCTATTAAAGACACAAATTCTAAGAATAGAATTCCTCTAGAACAACTCAACCCAAATCTTATTTCTCTAATACTTGATGGTGTTTCAATTCCCCTTCAGAAAATCTTCCCACATATGGCAGCACCTCTTCCTTGGGGACAATGGATTGGGCCTCTTGCTCTTCCTCAACCATTACATGAGTTACCTAGGAGTAGTAGGAAAGGTTTTCCTAAATTCCGAGGTGATGGGAAGGTACACCCAGATGAACACATTGCAACCTTCAATGTTGCATGTGGGATTCTTGGGATTGAGTATGAAGACATTTCTGTCAGGATCTTTGTAGAGACATTACAGGATAATGTTGTTGATTGGTTCTATCATCTTCCTGCTAGGTCAATTATTGATTGGGCCACCCTAACAACTTAGTTTGAACAACGTTTCAAACCAGCTGAAGATGTGCATGCTCTATTAGCTCAAATCTCTCATATCAAGAAGGAACCATTCGAGCCCATGAGAGAATTTGTTGCCAAATTCAACAATATCATTCATAAAATTCCACAGAACACTCATCCTGTAGATCAAATCCAAAAATTCTTCTTCCTCAATGCTTAGTTACCTAAAGTAAGTTATGCACTAAGAAGAGCTAACCTTGCAACTCTGGATGTTGATCAACAGTTGGCTATCAGTGTTGAAGATGATCTGATCATGTCTGGTAAATTGAAAAGAGAACCTTCCAAATCTAAAGCATCTTCTTCTTCCTCTCTTGGAGCCAACTCAGATCAGTTAGTGCGAAGTGAAAAATGATCTCATTGCTATCAAAAAGCAATTGGCTCAACATGCTCCTTACCAAGATATTCCTAGGAAGAATTTTTAGCCTAGGAACCGGTTACCTCCTTCTCAGAATAAATTGGCTATTGAAGGCCCACCTATCAAGGTTCTAGTCAATGCAACTTGTGAAGTTCAAGAACCTGATGATGAGGAGTTTAATGAATACTTTGAAGACCCAAAGGAAGAGGTTGATGAATAACATGAGGAACTTGGTGGATCTCAAGCTCATTTCCTCACCACTGAAGGTATGGATGATGAATATGAATATGATGAAAGAGTGGTAGAGATGAATAGTGAGTCATATGTTGTTATGACTTGGAAGAAAATGAACAAGAGAAAAAATGGTGCAGCCTGCTAAGAAATCCAAAGAGTATCCTGTAACTATTTCAATGGTTACGAGAAGAGGAGTTCCTATTCCCGTTGCCTCCACAAAAGAGGTGACTAATGCTAATCCTTATCCTTCTACCTCTATTTCCAAAAATTCTTTTCCTTCAACTCCTAAAACTGATAAACCAAAATTTTCTCCTATTCCTAGTAGTGATGCCCCATCCACCTCTGGGTCTTTTTATATTATTGATCACCTCAAAAAGACCAAAATCCAAATTTCAGAGGTAGATTTTTACCAAACCCATCCAAAATCCTTTTTAAAATGGTAAACTTTGTCAATTGCAAATCCAAAGCCTCATCCAATAATTCTAAAGGTATTTTTCCCACTCCCTCTTCCTCACCTCAACTAAGCCTTATGGCTGCAATCACTTCCCCTAATGAGAAAATTGAACCATTATATGTGACTCTCCTCATATCGGCCATAAACTCAGTAATTGTGTTATAGACTCAGAAGCATCAGACAATGTAATTCCTGCAAAGGTAGCTCATGCTTTGGGCTTGACTCTAACACATACCTTTGGTTCCTACTATTCCATGGAGAGTAGAGAAGTGCCTTTGGTTGGAGAGGATTAAAGATGCACAAGTAGCCTTCACTACTTTTCTAGAGAAAAGGGTTATAGCCACTATTTTGGTTGTTGATATTCCTCCCTCATATGGTATGTTGTTGAGTAGGAATTTCTATAAAAAGGTAGGAGGTGAAATTCAGATGGACTAGTCACATGCTTTGATCCTATCAATGGAAAAATAAGAAATATGTTACCAGAAAATCAAATTGAGTATATTGTGCAAAATATTGATGATCCAAAAGCACAAATACTCTATGAAGATATAGGGCATGACAACTATATGATCATGTCAAAGGATGAGGCAAGTCTTCCTAAGGGAGTGATTCATGATCCCAATGGAATTTGGACTTTGGAGTTTGATGGAAGCTTCTCTTCAGCTAGTTTTAGAGCTGGTGTGGTGTTAATCTCTCTAAAAGGGAAGATTCATCCATTTTCTTTCAAGATTCATTTTGAAAATAGAAATAATACAACTGAGTATGAGGCTCTCATCCTTGGGTTGAGCATGGAAAATAAATAGGGGTAAAGATTATTTGTTCTTATGGTGATTCATAGTTGATTGTGATAAGGGATTTTTACCAAGTTAAGAATAGAAGATTGAAACATTATAGAAATCTTGTTTGGGATTCCATTGAATTCCTTGATGCTTTCTCAATTGAATTTGTGCCAAGAGAAAATCATACTAGATTTGATTCTCTAGCTATCTCAAGATCTATGTTGATTCCTCATCCAGATTTCTCTCAAGAGAAATTTACCATTGAAATGATTCAGGCCCAAAGTGTACCCGATAATGCAAGCAACTAGCAAGTTTTCAAAGTGATAATCAAAACTTGATCTCTTTCATGGATCTTAAAGATAAATTTAATCGCTTATATTTTTAAGGAAGTAAAACTCTACCTAGAGAATATGTGCCCTCTAATTAGGAAGATATCAAGGAAGAAATGGATCATGATGGCTATATTAAATTTAAGGATAAGAAGATTCCCAAAGGACTGGTGAGTCTAGAATATCTATTTGACAAACATGATATGTTCATCAAATCTGAAGCCTCTCAAGGGAATCGACAATCTGCTTTGAGTATGAGAAGGTCAATATTAGAATCAATGATGAACCCATGGTGGTGAATATTGGAAAATGCTACACTCAAGAAGAGAAAAAGAAAGCAATAAACCTATTTAAAAGTATTTTGATGTTCTTTCCTATTCATATGAAGATCTTAAGGATTTTCAACCAAAGGAGATGCAACACTATATCCCTCTAAGACCTGGGATCAAACCTTTCAAGTAGAAGCAAAGGCAGTATAATCCTAAGGTTGCTGATACTATTTTTTAAGAGATCTAGAAGTTACTAAAAGCCAATATTGTTTTCCTATACATCATTCAACATGGATTTCCAACATTGTGTCTGTCAGAAAAAGAATGGTGAGATTCACATCTATGTGGATTTCAAGAATTTGAATCAGACTCTCTAAAAGATAACTATCCACTCCCCATGATGGATCAAGTTTTTCAAGTTGTCTCAGGCTCTAAGATGTTGTCTATGCTAGATGGATTCTCTGGATATAATCAAGTGGAATTCAATACCCCAGATCAGCACAAGACTACTTTTACTACCCCTTGGGGCACCTTTTCCTACAAGAGAATGCCATTTGGTCTTATCAATGTTGGTGCCACTTTTCAGAGGGAAATGGATTTATCTTTTGGAAGCCTAAAGGGAAATTTTATTGTTGTGTACCTTGATGATTTGACTATTTTTTTCCAAAACAAGGGTAGATCATCTTCAACATCTGGAAATAGTTCTTCAAAAATGCAAAGAACATGGAGTTTCTCTCAATCCTAAGAAGTACTTATTTTTTTTTGTTATCAAGGCAAGTTATCTTTGGGGCATATTTTTTCCAAAGAAGGGATCCAGATAGATCTAGTAAGAGTTTAAGAAATCAGCAGATTCCTCTTCCCACAAGCAAAAAGGGTGTTCACTCTTTCTTTGGCAAGATAAATTTTGAGGAGATTCATTCCATATTTTACAGAATTGACTATGAGAATTTCTCAAATGATGAAAGGAAAGAAAACCTTTGGTTGGTCTTCTGAAGGTAAGGAATCATTTGAAGATATCAAGAAAGCCATTGCTAAAACTCCCATCTTAGCATGTCTTGATTTCAGCAAGGATTTTATTATCTATTGCTATGCTACAGAGAATACCTTGGCTGTTGTGCTAACTCAGAAAAATTATGAGAATCATGAACTTCTGATTTCCTTCATGAGCTATGTTTTGAAATATCATGAATTGAAATATACTATGACGTGGAAACATGATTTTGTAGTATTCAAATTTGTCAAGAAGTTTCATTTTTATATTCTTAATTCTTGCTTTGTTGTGTTTGCACGATACAAACATCAAGTCTATTCTTACACAATAGGTGTTTGGAAATAAGATATGCAATTGGGTAGAAAAGGTCTAATAATATGACCTTGATATCAAGCTAACTAAGCTAGTTCATGGTAAAGGCTTGTGTGAGCTTATTGTTGAAGGGGTTGATGAAGAATTTTCCACAAAAGCAACTAATATTCATGTTGTTCTCTTCTTCAGTTCAACATATGATTGGTATGATGATATTGTACATTTTCTTACTTATGGAGAATTTCCATCCCATTTGAGTGCCAAGGAAAAAATAGCTATTAAGATAAGGTCTACACAGTATGTATAATGGGAAAATTCTTTGTTCAAGTGAGGCATTAATGGAAGATTCCTTAAATGTGTGGACAAAGAGTAATAAAAGAATTTGTTTTCAGCTTTTTATGATCAGGCTTGTGTAGGGCATTTATCTTTTTGTTGTCACCGCCACAAGATCCTTCATGCAAGGTACTATTGGCCTACATTGTTCAAAGATGCATCAAAATGGGTAGGTAAGTGTGAAGCCTATCATGCTTTTGTTGGGAGACCTAAGTTGATTGTTTTACCACTCAAACAGTAGTGATTGATGATCCTTTTAAACTGTGGGGATTAGATTTCATTGGAACTCTTAATCCACCTTCCGCTTTTGGACATACTCACATGATAAATGCTATGATTACTTCACAAAGTGGGTAGAGGATATTACAGTCAAAATAACTACTTCTGAGGTGGTGTGTAATTTCATCAAAAAGAACATCTTAATAAGGTTTGGGATAGCAAATAAGACTGTGACTGATAATGCTTCTAATTTTTCTTCTTCTTGGATGATGGATTTTTGCTATGGCTATGGAATTTCCCTTGCTCATTCTTCAAATTATTATCCTCAAGGGAATGGAAAAGTAGAATCAAAAAATAAGAATTTGGTAACCATATTTTGGAAGCTTTTCAATGAATTGAAAAAGAAATCAACACAAGAAGCTCTATGATGCTCTCTAGGTAGATAGAATTACACCCAAAAGAGCAATTGGAATGTCTCCATTCTAGGTGGTGTATGGTGTTAAAGCTCAACTACCAGTAATAGTGGAATTGCTAGCCTTGCACTTAATGAAGGCCATTGAAGATACAAGTTTCACCAATTCCTTAAACAAGAGGATCATGTATCTCCAGAAATTGGATGAAGATAGGTTGCAAGTTTTTGATAGAATCTCATCTCATCAACTGAAGGTGAAAGCTTTGTTTGATAAGAAGGATGGTCCCAAAGATTTTCAAATGGGAGACATTATTCTATTGTGGGACAAAAGACATGAACCCTAAGGAAACCATGGTAAGTTTAATTCTCTTTGGCTTGGTTCTTTCAAAATCGACATTTTTAATGGAGAAAACTCTTTCTACTTGGATTATATGGATGGATTCTCTCTCCCACTTCCTTATAGTGGGTAGTATTTGAAGTTGTTAGAGTCCTGGGTGATTAGGCAAATCCTTTTGTATATAATGTGTGTGGTGTTTTGTGTTTGTCTTTCCTTTTGGTTTTTTCCTTCCGTGTGTGTTGTCTTCTCGTATTGATTTTTCCTTTGACTCTATTTTCCCAATGGATAAGGCACTCGGTCTAATTTCCCATAGTTTTTCTATGGTTCTTGATCTTGCCTCATTCCTCTCCGTCCCAGCCCAAGTCATCCCCGAGAAAGAGCCGCTTGTTGTCACCTCAAAATTCCCCTCATTTTTAAAGTCAAGTTTCAAAATTTTGAGTTGGTGCCTTTGAGAGATGTTTGAGAAGAGTGAGAAGTCTAGAGAGATAGAAAAAATCATGCTTTGAAGAAGTGGGTGCTCATTTGCAATCTCACCCTGTTAATTTAGAATCTTGCAGTCCACATGGTTCCCATCTAGATGCTTGAAAATTATTTCCTCCATTCGAATGAAATTGTCAAATCCTTTTCTATGGCCGTGGATCGCATCGAGCCTTGGTATTTTTTATAGTTCTTCTTTCCACAAGGAGTAGTTTGTTTTTTAGGTGTAAATGGTGGAGCTTCCTCCTCTTAATTCTTTCTATAGTCGTGAATGACAGTGTATAATGATGGGTGTATTTTTGGCCCCAGCATCCATGAGTACATGGACATATTTGATTCGATGCGACGTGACTGGTTTATTTGGAAAACTTATCATTTTTTTTTACTTTTGAAAAAGTTCCAAATTAGCTCTATGACCCCAAAGGATCCTAATTGGTCTAATCGAGATAAGGCAAGAAGGTGGATCATCAAAGAACTTTGGAAATTTATCTTTGTTTCAAAAAGGAAAAATTCAAATTTTAAGCCCATGTCAAAAGTCAAAATTGAGAAATGCAAAGTGTTCAATTGAGGCCAAAATCAGCTAAGTATAGAAGAACCGCAGAATGTGCCATGTGTCTCTTCGGCAAACTTTTGGTATGGTACAAAAATGTAAAGACCCCAACCATACGCAAGCCCTCCACGTGGTCAAATTTTGAAAAGACAAAGCCAAACATCGAATTGGCTAAGTATAAAGAGTCAGCCGGAATCCTCCATACGTCCAACGATGTACCTCCAAAGGCCAAGTTCAAAAAGGATCCTAAGTGAGCACAGACACTACACGTATCTCATCGGTGTAACTTTAGAAGTGAGACCCAAGGGATAGACCCCAAACTAGTGCTAGCCCTCCATATAGTCAGAGCCTCAAAAATTTGAATTGGTCGTTGAAATTTATAAGGCCAGTGGAAAGAACCATGTGTTGGTTGGGCACAAATTTAGAGGTGAAATACAAAGCGAGTCCCCGAACAAGCCTAAAGCTTCCACGTGTCCAGATCCCAATATTGTCACTCCTAATTAAGTATAAAAGGATCGGCATAAGCCCTCCACGTGTCTCATCAATACACCTTCAAAGATATAACCCAAGGTATAGATGCAAAGAAGTACTAGCCCTCCACATGTCCGAGGAACAAAAAAGGGATACAATCGGCCGTTGAATCGGTTAAAGAAAGGAGAACCAACGAAAATCCCCACATGTCCCTTCTGTTCTCTTTTAGGGGGTGAATCCAAAATCAAGTCCCAAATGTGCACCAACTCTCCACATGTCCAATCAGTGCACCTCTGAAGGTCAGTCCAAACAGAGTCTCCAAATGAGCGGGAAGCCTCCACGTGTCCTGGGTCAAACATAAAGCCTTCGCCAAATAGAGGGACTTAGTCAAAACACAAAAATATAGAACAAACCCACAAAGGTACATGTGGCCATGTTTAATTTCAAAGCATGAAGGTAGGCCATCGAAGAATTTTATGAATTTTGGCTTTATTACCAAAAGGAGTAAAGTTATAAAATGAGCTGCAACCCCACTGAAGCTAGGTAATGAATATACATTGAAAATTCAAAGCGGGGAGGTGGATCACTAGACTACTTTAGAATTTTTGGCTTTATTTTGTAAAAGGAATAAAGGGTAAAAGTAAAGCATGACCCCATCGGAAGACTGGGAAAAATTCAAATATCAAACCCACATCGAAAGTCAAAGCAGAGAGGTGGATTGTGGGACACTTTAGGAATTTTGGCTTTGTTTCCATAAAAGGTGTAAAGTGATAAAGTGAACCGTGGCCCCACTCATACCAAGGGATAAAGTCAAATGTTGAGCCCACATTGAAAATTCAAAATGGGGAAGCAGGTTGGTAGAGAACTTTGAGATTTTGAGCCTTGTTTCCAAAAGAAGTAAAATTATAAAGTGAGCCACGACTCCGTTACCACTCAGGTAAAGCCACGTGTCAGACCTATATCAAAAGTGAAGTTGTGGGCCTACGGGGTTTGAGGGAGAATTTTTCACTTTACATATTTTGTGCTAAAGGTGTAATTTCAATTTTGGGCCCGCGGATCCATTTTGTGAAAATTGCATTTTCACCATTTTTGTACGGATTTGATTCAAATATTCAAATGAGCATAAATTTTGCTCCAGTGCTCAAAATTTGACAAATTTTATACTATTGGAAAGATCTTGGTCTCCTCTACACCATGGAAGAATAAAATATTATTTTCAGCAAAATTTGATGGTTAGAAATCTAGAAAATGTCTTTCAAGCCATTAATACAGGATCTGATTGCTTGAACTACCTAGATTTGATCTGATTTTCCATCCTTCCTTCTCCAACACGCCAAATCGACATGGAGAACCTACTGGATATCTTGATTTGGTCTAGAAAATTTATTTTAAGCCATTAATATGGGATCCAATTGCTTCAACTACCCAGATTTG
Source organism: Taxus wallichiana var. yunnanensis (assembly GCA_018340775.1). NCBI lineage: Eukaryota > Viridiplantae > Streptophyta > Pinopsida > Cupressales > Taxaceae > Taxus > Taxus wallichiana. The sequence continues at coordinate 286,897,539 of CM031242.1, read as the reverse complement.
ATCTGATCTTCCATACTTCCTTCTTCAGCATGTCAAAGACATGCAAAACTAGATTTGATGATTATAGCAGGATTTGCAGGGGCATTGATGGTTGGTGGTTGAGCTTCCAAATCATGTTTATTTCCTTATCTTCTTCTCCTCTCTTCACTTCATCTATAAATTTAAGAGCTTGTGTCATTGCAAATGTTGGACTCTGATACTTTTGAAGTGTAATTATAATCGAAAGTAAATCAATACAAAAGGATTTTCCCCTTTTCTCTATCTTCCTCCATTGTCCCTTCTTGCTTACCTAAAATTCGTGGATCATTTATCTTCTATGATAAGAAACTTTTTGTTCTTATTGATATGATTTCTAGAAATTTTTGTTTATGGAATGATATCTTATGATATGAATGTGAATGATTATATTCTGTATCACTCTTGCTTAGTACGTATAGGGTTATACTCTACTATCTATATTTCCTAAAAGTACTATTATATTTTTCTCTTTCCTTTCTTCAGTTCTTCCATTTATTTGTATTGATAATATATTTTGGTATAAAATCATTTCAAGATGTCAGAGGTCTAGCCTTAAGATGAAATTTGTACATTTGTATATAAGCTTTGCTACTTACTTTCAATAAGGGAACCTCTCCCATAAAGAGGAGGGACTTGTTGTCCCCTAACTGTGGTTTTTATAAAAGTACCATTTTAAAACCCATTTGATGATGATCATCAAATAGGTAACTGACAAGTACAAAGTTAAGGGTTAAAAGATTCTTCCTTACAAAAAAATGGTTAACACTCTAAAAGAGTTATTTGAGAAAATTACATTCAAGAAAATCCCTAGAGAACAAAATCGAGAAGAGGATGCTATGGATACAGTTGGGTCTATGTTACGCATACCACTTGGGAACAATAACATGTAATTATTCATTGAAAATATATGAATACTAACATATGACATGTCAAAGTCCTGTTTGGTATGTGAAGTTTTTGGTCCCTTTTCCCCTTGGTACCTTGACATATTCAACTACCTTCATGATGGAACCTTCCTCCAGACATTTCCCATTTTGAAAAAATAAACCTTATCCAGTACATAGCCCGCTACACCTTACTTAGGGGAACACTCTATCATAGACACTATGATGGGAATTTTTGCATTTCTGAACTCATAAGATTCTATCTTAGTGGTTAAATAGGTGCACAAAGGCATCTACGGAGCCCATATAGGTGGGATAGTCCTCACTAAAAATTTCCGAGGGTAGGATATTATTGGCCCACTATGGAGACTAAGTGTTTCAATTACATAAAGAAATTTTTTCTATGTCAAAAATATGGCAACTTGATATATGTACGGTGCAATCATTACAACATATCACTACACCATGGCCTTTTCCAAAGTGGGGACTCGATCTCATCATAAGCTTACCCCTACATCTTATGATGGTCATATGTTCATTATTACTTCCACCGAATAGGTTTTTTCTCTCACCTATGTCACTAGTGCACAGATATCTAAATTCATAATGAACCATATCATTTTCCTTTATGGAATCCACTCTACCATCAGTAGCTAAGAATGGTAAGTCATTCAAAAATAAATTGTGAAGGCATTATGTTAACACTTTCAAATCTGACTCAAGTATTCAACCCCTTATTACCCTCAAGGTAATGGCCGGAAGAAGCCTCAAATAAAACCCTTGTTCATATTATGGAGAAGATGGTGAACAAAATTGGTCATAATTAGAATTTGCATATTCATCCCTCCCTCTAGGCTTATAGAACATCCATCCGTACCCTATAGGTGTTACTATGTATTCCTTAGTTTTTGGCATAGAATTTGTATTACCCTTGATATCAAGCTCCCCTCTTTGCACATAGAGCTAAGAGATTACTTGGATAAAGAGGAGGACTACAAAGTGGCTCGGCTAGTAGAGCTAGAGCTATTAGATGAGAAGCACCTTCATGCCCTTGATCACCTCAAAGTGTATCAGAATCAAGTACATCAAGGTTACAAAAAAATAATCATACCTCTCCAATTTGAGGTAGGATACCTTGTTCTAAAGGAAAATCAGTTCAATACCACCAAGGACCGTGAAAATAAAGGTAAGTTTGAGCTGAACTGGTTAGGGCCATATGTAGTGGTCACTAAATGTTGTTCGGTATATACAATCTTACTCCCTCTTATGGTGAAAAAAATTTTAGAACCCATGAAATCCATTTATATCAAGTGTTTCTATGATTAAGTATGGGGTCCCTATAAAATCAGATTTTTTAAAAAAAAATCTAAAATCATAAAAAGTAAAGAGAAATCAATGCATCCAAGTGTGAAAACCACGTAATTATGGCACTTTAGACAAGTAATTTGGTGAAACTTGGTTTCCATAAACATTGGAGGGTCCATTTCTCACAAAAATATCATATCTAGAATTATGATGGCTTTATCCTAAGCTATTATTTTCCTGTGTTTGAGATACTTTTGAGCATATCCCTCTTGAGCCTTGATCCGGCTGATCCTACTTCTATATTTGCCTTTGTACATTCCCATCTAACACTGGGGGTAACTTTACATCATCAATTCTTGCACATACGCATGGAATTATTCCCTTGTACATCCCATCTATCACTATGGGCATCCATGTTTCTTCATTTTCTTGCACATAGCTTCGGAAAAATTCTAGAAAATTGTAAAAACATTCGTATAACTTTTGAAAATCCCAAAACATTAAAATGTGTTTCATTGGAAAAATCAAAACATTCAAATATGTCTCATAGAAAACTCAAAAACAATAGAACATTGTCTCAAGATAATACCAAAAATAGTGCAAATATTTCAAAATTGTACCGCAAAAACAAAGTAGTAGTTTTCTTACTTTAGTTGTTTGGTTGTACGTAGTGTTTTCGGTTTTCCTTTTTCATATCTATGTGATTTAAATTGGATTCATTTTCTTTCTTATATTAAGTGTTACTTTAATCTATTGTGGAGTTCATTGGGTTCATTTTTATCTTGCATGTTTGTATATAGTTGTGTTATTTTGATTAGATTTGATTAACTTGTGCTTGTCTTGTTTTCTTGTATAGTTTGTTATCATTTCATCATCAGTATCATCTATAATCACATCTAAACATCATCACATATCAATAAATTTTAAGCTACATCATCATAAAAATTAAAATTACACATGTATGCTAAGCTAACATCATATCATACCATCAAATGAGGGGCAAGAGGGATTGGATTATCTTTATCAACTTTAACCACATATAAACATCAGCTCATATCAATAAATTCTAAGCTACATTATCATACAAATTAAAATTACACATGTATGCTAAGCTAACATCATATCATACCATCAAAGGAGGGGCAAGTGTTAGGAATTAGAACAAGTATGTGGAAACAATTCCTCAAACCACAGTAGCAGGAAACTATATAGCAGAATTATACATGCAGAAATATAATAGCATAAATAAATAATGCACAAAAGAAGACAAGACAAGATTTAACATGGTTCACCCAATGTGGGCTACTTCCACCAAGAACTTGCTCATATTTTATTATCAACAAGAGTAAAAAAATCTCACAGTCTTCTCTCAGTTATGAACTCACAACAGAATTCCAAATATGCTAAACCACATCTAAACCACAATTGACACCCAATTGCTTAACCTTAATCACTCTTAATCACCTCTTGATCATTAAGACTCAAGATATCTACAAGATACCCTAACACCTCTTTTTATAGGATTACAATCCTTTTAATAAGTCCTAAAGTCGACCCTAGAATTTTGAAAGTCATGATTTTTCAACTTCCCATAGCTAGAAAAATAGTCCTGACGTTAACAACCAATTAACAACATGTTAACAACAATGTCACAAAGAACGACACAACAATCGCACAACAACATCACATCAAATGACTGTAGAATGATCCTCAAGTCTTCAAAATTAACCGTTCAATCTATAGCACTTCAACATTGATTAAATAAGACCAAAAATAGGCTCCACACCCCAACAATCTCCCACTTGGAGACTATTTCCACTGAGAAAAGTTCTTAACCCTTCATTATCAACCATGAAGGCCAATCAAAGTTGAACACAACTTCAACTTATCCCTTGTGACCACCTTGGTCATCATATCCATAGGATTCTGACTGGTATGAATCTTTTCCAGCTTCAACTTATCTTCTTCCAAAGTTGTCCTGATGAAATGATATCTCAGCTAAATGTGCTTCGTCCTAGAGTGGAAAGTAGAGTTATTTGCCAAATGAATAGCACTTTGACTATCACTGTGTAGTCTCCCAACTTCCTGCTTATGCCCCAACTCATCAAGCAACCATCAGAACCAAATCATCTCCTTACTTACCTCTATAGCAGCAACATACTCAGCCTCTTTGGTTGACAAATCCACAACCTTTTGTAACCATGAAATTCAACTCACTTTGTTGTATCACCAACTATAAATACATAGCCTATCATGATCCTCCCGCCGTCCAAATATCCTGCCATGTCTGAATCTACATATCCACGTAATGTAGTGTTTGATCCACTCAAACACAATGCTACTCCCATGGTCCCTCTCAAATACTAAAGGATCCACTTTATTGCCTATCATTTCTCTCTACTTGGATCACTCATAAACCTAATCACCTGGTCCCACTACTAGGCAATGTCGGGCCTAGTGCATACCATAGCATACATCAAGCTACCAACCACCGATGATGAGTACAAAGTACCTAGACATCTATATTTTATCCTCCTCGGTCTTGGGACTCTATTCCTTTGATAATTTATGGTGACTTGCCAAAGGAGTACCAACCGGTTTAGCATCCTGCATACTAAACCTCTCCAAGACCTTCTTTATGTACTCTTCTTGAGATAATACCAGCTTCCTCTCCTTCCTATTCCGAGTTATTCTCATACCAAGGATTTATTTTGCTTCCCCAAAATCCTTCATAGAAAAGGAGTCACCTAGTTTCTTCTTGAGTACCTTTATTTCCCGCATGTTCTTCCCTACAACAATCATATCATCTACATACAAGCACAGATAATATTACCATCAAGAAAATTCTTGATGTACACAAAATGGTCTCGAGTGACACCTAGATTAACGTTTCTCCTACATAAAAGCTGTCAAAATTCATGTACCACTTCCGTGGAGCTTGTTTGAGCTATACAAGCTCTTCTTTAATTTGCACACTAACCTCTCCTTCCCTTTGATCTCATAACCCCGTGGCTGTTGCATGTACAATTCCTCCTCCAACACACCATGAAGGAATGAAATATTCACATCCAATCGTATTCTAAGTGCATGTCTTCATCAGAATTAAACTAAGAATAGTCCTAATAGAAGTCATTTTAACAACTAGAGAAAATATTTCATCAAAGTCTATACCTTTCTTTTGTGTAAATTCTTTGACCACCAACCAGGCCTTGTATTGTTTCCTACCTCCATCTTCCTCTTTGATTCTATACATCCACTTGTTCTACAATGCTCTCTTGCCCTCGGGTAGCTCCAATAGATCCCAAGTCTGGTTTTCCATAAGAGATCTATACTCTTCATCCATGGCCTACTCCCACTTCTTCTTAGCATCCACCTACACTTGCTTCCTCAAAGAACTCTGGCTCTCCACTGTCAGTGAGCAATAAATAATTCAAAGATGGAGTAAATCATTTAGGTTCCCTTCTTACCCTAGAAGACCTTCTCACCTCAGGAGTTTGGGGTTTCGATGAGTAGTACGAACCGACTATGTTGGAACATGCTATACTTGAACCTCCCTTAGACACCTTGCTATCTCGTAATGTCCTCTAACAATGTGTATTCTTTCATTGATTCCTCTTTTTGTTCCTGCAATTGATCTTTATACATGACTTTTTCATTAAAGACAATATCTCTAGACTGAAATATTTTCTTGTCTTTAAGACTCCAAACACAGAAACCAAAGTCATCTTCACCATATCCAACAAAGGTGTATTTCTCAGACTTATCCTCTAACTTGGTCCTATCATCTTTATCAATGTGAACAAATACCTCACATCCAAATACTCTAAGAAATGAGTAATCAATTTTCTTACTAGACCAAGCCTCCTCGGGTATACCTCCATCCAAGGCCATAAAGGGTCCTCTGTTAATTAGATAAACAATTGTGCTTATCGCTTCCACCCAAAACATGAGTGGCAGCCCCGCATGTAACCTCATGCACCTAGCATGCTCCATGATTGTCCTATTCATTCTCTCTGACACTCCATTTTCTTGTGGATTATTTGAACCGCATTCTTTTCTTGCGGATCCCATTTACCAAACACTAATCAAGAAATTCATTGCTGCAGTATTCCCTCCATTATCCAACCTGATACATTTCAACTTGAGACCTGTTTCATTCTCAACCAAGGATTTCCATCTTTTGAAAGTTTCAAACATATCATATTTCTTTCTAATGTAATATACCAAAACTTTTCTAGTTACATCATCAATGAAAGTGACGTAATAACATGAACCACCAATAGAGTTTACCTTAGCTGGCCCCCATACATCTGTATGCACTAACTCCAACTTACCCTCCTTCCTGGTAGGTCCAACCTTAAGGAATCTCATCTCGCTTCGTTTCTCATAAACATAATCCTCAAAAAGTCCAAATCTAACTATTTTAATCTGGGCAACCTGTCCTTTATAATCTGTATGCCCATATAACTCATATGACCGAGTCTCCAATGCCACAAAGTTGCATCTCCATCTACAGCAACTAAATTACAATAATCAGCACCACCTTTGGTTAAATAAAAATTACAGGTTTCTTACATCTAACAACCACAAGAGCTCCTTGGTAACCTCCCAAGAATCCTCTGTCAAAACTAACTGTACAACCATCACTACCCGGTTGTCCCGCTGATATCAAATTCCACCTCAACTTAGGCACATGCCCGATGTCCCTAAGTATCCATGTGTTCCCATTCGCATTTTCACCGAACACAACCCTTCCCTACTATGTTGTATGGTTCATCATCACCAAGATATATATGTCCAAAATCACCTTGAACAAAATTAGTAAAGTAATGTCTATATAGGGTGGCATGGAAAGAATCCCTGAATCTAACACCCAAGATTCAACAATATTATCTAAAGAAATAATTAAGGAATCTTGACAAACATCACTGTCGCCTATTTTACCTCTTTAGTTTCCTCCTTGTTCTTCTTATCCCGAAGAGCCCAACAATCTTTCTTAGCATGACCAACCTTCCCACAGTGCCAACATTCTAACTTACTCTTGGACTTTGACCTTCCACAATCATTCGACTTCCCATGGTTACCTTTCCCTCTATTCTTTTGTCTCCCTCTGCTCTCCACCGTCAAAGCATTTCCAGTAGAAGAGAATCTCGGTGCTCTTCCTTCACATTTCCTCACTTAGGATCACGCCTATTACATCCTCAAACTTTAGCTTTGAGTTATTAGAGACTGAATTACTTACAGCCATAACCAAGTTGTCCCAGCTATCTAGTAAGGAGCACAAAATCAACAAATCCCTGACCTCATCATCAAAGTCAATTTTACCGAGTTTAACATACTCAAAACCGTATTAAATTCATTCAAATGATCAAAGCAACAAAACCATTCTTAGACATATTCATATTAAATAAATTTTTCATCAAAAATATTTTATTAGAGGTAGAGGGTTTTTCATATAACTTCCCCAATGCACTCATGAGACCTTCCATGATCTTCTTCTATGATATGTTGAAAGTAACGGAAGATGCAAGGCATAAACAAATTACCCTGATTGCCTTTCTATCCAAAGCAACTCCTAATCCTCATCCACCATTGTTTTAGGTTTCTTTTCTTTTCTAGCCAAATGAACATGGAGGTCCTTCTAATATAAGTAATCCTCTATTTTCCTCTTCCACAAACCAAAGTTCTACCCATTGAACTTCTCAATCCTTGATCCGCCCTCATTTGCCATAGCTCCTAATCAAGCTGAAATTTCCCTATGATTTACAACTTCAGCAAAAAACCACCAAAGCTATGTTGATTTACAACTTAGGAATAGTTTCCAATTGTTAGGAATTAGAGAACAAGTATGTGGAAACAATTCCTCAAACCACAGTAGTAGGAAACTATATAGCAGAATTATACGTGCAGAAATATAACAACATCAATAAATAATGCACAAAAGAAGACAAGACAAGATTTAATGTGGTTCACCTAATGTGGGCTATTTCCACCAAGAAATTTCTCATATTTTATTATCAACAAGAGTAAAACAAATCTCACAATCTTCTCTCATTTATGAACTCACAACAGAATTCCAAAGATGTTAAACCACATCTAAACCATAATTGACACCCAATTTCTTAACCTTGATCACTCTTGATCACCTCTTTATCATTAATACTCAAGACCTTTTGAACACTCAAGATATCTACAAGATACCCTAAAACCTCTTTTTATAGGATTACAATCCTTTTAAGAAGTCCTAAAGCTGACCCTAGAAGTTTGAAATTCATGATCTTTCAACTTCCTGTGACTAGAAAAATAGTCCCGATGTTAATGTACCAATTAACAAAGAACGACACAACAACTGCACATCAACGTCATAGAAAACGACTAAAGAATGCTCCTGAAGTCTCCAAACTTAACTGTTCAAGCTCCGATACTTGAACATTGATTCCAGAAGACCAAAAATAGGCTCCAAACCCCAACAAATAAGACTGATTGGATTATCTTTATCCCCACATCATAGACCATTTTAAAAACATTGGATAAACATGTTATCCGGTATAAACACAAAATGAGATAAGTAAACATAGTACATCATCATCATCTATCCATATAAAAATCAATGTCAATGTAAAAACAATGTTTCTCGATATACATCAAATACAATATACACCATCACGGGCTTGAATAAAAAAATGTTCCTTCATCACGAGGTATAATAAAAACAATACATTTTACATTCATACAAAAATGTGCCTTCATCATGAGGTATAGATCAAAAATGGTAGATCAATAATCTAATGCAACCATGACTCTCGCCCATACCGGAATGTCCGGTCTAGAGCTAGGTGGCGAGAATTTGTTGTATTGTACTTTATTGTGTAGAAACTCCCTGGTGAGGTGATTGCTACTTCACTAACTTCATTGAAAGAGATATCATGTGTGATATAGATCTAGAATGAATACTTGACTAGCTAACTAAAGGGTATGGCCCTCTATCCTCGTGAAATGGACCCATTATATAATGCCCTATAATAGGTAGTCTCACTAGTGGTGTGGGAAAATCAAAGACTATGTCTTGAGCACCTATACTGAGTGGCTACATGTCGGAGTGCATCATGCTCTCCTTTAACTTGGGTAATATCTACTTGAATTAGTGAATGCTCTAATGTTCAATATATCTACCCAATAGCTAACTAATCTCTCTCGATTGTGATATGCTATAATTTCTACCTAAAAGAACCCTAATCCCCTACACCCGGTCAATTTGTTTAGGGGTTGATCTCTATGGTTATATATATGGTAATCTCCATCCTCCACCTACTAGACTATGTGGTGGAGACTCCTAACATTCCCATCTATCCCATCCATCCCCACCTGTTGCAATAAGAGGAATAACTACTCTGGGTGGTGAGTGTGGAACCTTTATAAAAGGAACCTACTCTTCCTACACCTAAATACCCTAAGGTGGTTGTTTTCATGGATGTTGTAGTGGAATATTTGGAATTGTACCTTGTGGTTATGGCTATAAAAGTCCTTGTACCTATCCCCGACCATAATATACCTCCTTCGCTACCTTGGCCTCGACCTTCCCAAGTCGTGACCCATCTCGTTCCCGACCTACCTCCCATGTTGTGCATCTCTAGCAAATCTGATGAGGAAATAATGTCACATATCATACTATATAGTTTGGAGTAGTGTCGGGATCTACTATCTCGTGTTCTTGTATCCCATTGTTTTGGGACTTCATTGTCAAATCTTGGTATCACCCTCCATGGTATAATGTGGGATACAAAGTCAAATACTTCGAGTGGGAGTGCATACCACATGTCATCCCTGGGAATACCCTAAATGACACCTATCTACCACTACAATCTATCAACATGTTACCACTTAAGAATATTTCTGTGACTTACGATCAAGAAGTGCTCTACCTCAACAATATAAATATCTGATGCATCCTCTCACAAATGATAGGATTGGTATGGGTCGCCATGTAACCATATGTAGTATAAAATCATCAAAGACACGTCTATAATAAAAAAATTCCCCCATATGAGCTCTGATGTTGTCACCGATGGGATCCCATCCCATGTACCTACTTTAATTTTTGTTTTAATTACTACCTCAAGGTAGCCTAATCCCCCGCATCGTGGTCAACTTGTCTAGGGGTGAACTCTATTTTGATCTATATGGAAATTTCCATCCTCCACCTACTAAACTATGTGGTAGAGACCCCCAACCATCCCATCCATACCTACCTGCTACAATGTGAGGACTAACTTCTCTGGGTGGTGATTCTGGAACTTGTATAAAAGGCACCTATTGTGCATGCACCTAAATACCCTTAGGTGGCTGCTATGGTTATTGTTGTAGAGGAACCTATGGAAGTGGAGCATGTGGTTATGGATGTATAAGTCTATGTCGCAGAGTCCCCGACCGTCATCATCCTCCTTCGCTACCTCACCTTGATTTTATTGAGTTGCATCATGTCTCATTCCCGACCTACCTCTCCTAATGTGGCTATAGCTAAACCTACATCTATGAAATCCTATGGGGTGGTAAGTGGGTGAGGAACTACTGTCATATACTATGATAAATAGTTTGGAGTAGTTTTGGGATCTACTACATGTGCTATTTGATCCCATCGTTTTGAGACTACAAAGTGTCAAATCTCAATATCACCCTCCGCAATCTTATGCGGGGCCAAAATTCAAATACCTCCTAAGCTCAAGATGCATACCACGTGTCTTCCTTGGGAATACCCTAAATGATACCTATTTTCCGTTGTAATCTATCAACGCAATACCACTCAATAATATGTCTATGACTTGATCAAGAAGTGCTCTACCTCAACAATACTAAGATTTATTGCATCCTCTCACCAATAATAGGATCAGTATGGTCATCATGTAACCATACATAGATGTAAATCATCAAAGGCACATATATAATAAAATGCATCCCCCATATGATCTCTCGATGTTGTCACCTACAGGATCCCATCCCCTACATGAGCACTCCTCATGTCCTTTAACACAAAGGTCTTTGAGTGGGCACTGATCATAATATGGTCCCATGACCAAATATTTAGTCATGTGGTAGTGCCCACACTCCTCATCGCTCTCTAAGCTATCAAGTGTAGATCCATGTATAAGTGATCTTCTATATAATGATCCTAAGAGAATACCTCTTCATCCATAAGTTTTTGTATGACTCCTTTCAACCCAAGTGAAAATCTCATCCTAGACTTGTCTGACAAAGAGGTAGCCACTAACAAGTACCATTAAATATACAAGTAGGTGAGCAATCCTTCTATCATCAAAATAACTATATAAATGGTCGCCATACCTAAGCACGGGATGTCATATAACTAAACAATTATATCATATGTGGTCCAAGATCAGGTTGCGGCATCTATTGTAGGTTACTATGCTCCCCGAATAAGAACTTGGAGGATCCAATGCATGCCCTCCAAAGTGTGACTATCATCTCACACCAGTCAAAATTCTAAAGGTATGGCTCTCACTATGCCATCTCACTACTAAGGTTTTATGAAGGTTATGATCCAACATAATCCAAGGTATCTCTACAATATGGGCTAATCATGTTTCCTCGAGAACAACCACTATCCCATGCTACTCCTAATGAGAGAAGGTCTACTCATAATCCTAAAGTCATCCATGTCACTCACACACATCCAAGTTGTGCAATATCACCTACAAAATTACCCAACATGATTAATTACACAATTAATTAACATCATTACTTCTCAAAATACCTTCCTAAGGTATCCTAATTCCTCTCACAGTCTTCTAGACATTTCCTACGTTCTTCTAGGACTTCCTAATAGACACCACTCTGTGTATGTGTAGCCTTTTTCACACATGAACAAGAATTTTCATGTATGTGTGCACCTTGTAGCATTACCACACACATTGTAACATATGTGTAGGCTTTTTGACACCCGTACATTCATTTTCACATATGCGTGAGCCTAAACCTATACATAAAAATAAACTGTAATGCCCATGCACCTATTTTAATAGTATTGCAAGCCCCTCACATTGCCTCATGCATTGTAACTTTGTCACACTCATAGGCTTGTGCATGCGTTAAAACGTCATTTTTTCTTCCTTAGAAAATGAATTAAATGAAATCAAAAAAAAAAATTATACGTACCATGGGACCATCTATAGGTAGCCTCCGGTACTCTCAAACTCTATCTTCACAATTTCTATGCCTCACAATACACACCATATTTCTCGCAGATCAAAGAAAAATAACTTTCAAAATTGGTAAGGGTCAATACCAAATAACTCACCACGATGGATTTTTACCCTCCCACCTTGCTATTTATAGTCATTTTTCCCTAATTTTTGTGTCTCTCACCATCAAGGCACTAAGTGATTGTCATGGTTCTTCTATCTCCTTCCAAAGACTTGTTGTGATGATTATTTTTATTAAATAGTCATTTTTCTCCTGTTTTTGCTACGTTGGGGCATGTTTTTGCTTCCTAGTGACCCTTCTCGCTACCTCGGGCATATAGTTTCTTTCTAGCATTTTTGACGATGTCCACATATATAGTCATTCTTATAAATAATTTTCTTCCTCAAATTTTCAAAAATCTAAAAAATTGGTAACATTCAAAAATCCAAAAATTGGTAAAAATTCAAAAAATCCAAAAAAAGTTGTAAATTTCAAAAATATATAAAATTCATACATGCACCTGAAGCATGTATCAAATGCATTTTCCTCAAACATCGAATTTTTCCTACAAAACATATTTCTTAGGTTTTCACTTGTTCTCATAGAACAACTCGCGGATCATCTGGACCTTCTTGCATTAACAAAGTTGGTTTGCTTATCATGTCTATACTATCTTGATATAATGACTTGCATGGTACTATTTCATAGTGCAAAAATGTTTTTTCATAGGACTAATTGTGTCTTCCATGTATTCCCCTCACATGTATCCTTTCTTCAGTCACCATTTTAACCCTTTTTTTAATGCTAACATTTGGGAAATGAAACTTGATAACAAAAACATTGGTGCAATTGTCTTGAACGTTGTTTATTTGAGTATGTGTGTTTGTACTTTTTTTTCCTGTCAAGTTATCTTGTTTAGTTTCTCGTATTACATTATGTTATATATGTTGCACTGAGTTAGTGTTTTATCAATGAAAAAATGTTAGCATTATAGCTTTTCATATTATTTTACACTTTTGTTATATGCGTATATTTTTAATAAGAGTCAATGATGTAGATCATATGAGAAAAGTGATGAAACAAAGTTGTTTATTGAAACAAGATGGATGAAAAATCTATTTCCATATTCTTCATTATCATGTCTTCTTACTATCAATTTTTATTCCAAAAAACATGGGGCGATAAGGATCATTTTTATCCCCCTCCCCCACCTTGTTTCTTTTATTTGTTTCCTTCATATTTTCAATTATCGATCAACCTCTTCTATCACCCCATCAACACTCGAGGGAATATCCTTCATTCTACTATTTTTTCTTCAAAATATACTTTTCTAAAATCTTTGAAGTGACATCACTTATGACACCTCAAAGATGGGAAAATGTAGACACCTAAAATCTGCTTACATTGTTTATATACTAAGATTGCACTAACTACCCTCTTTCCTATCGCTTTTGTTATAAATAGTGATTTCCTACTAATTAACTAACGTTTCCCTCTATTTTGGTTAAATAATGAAACTTTTTTAATTAAATATACTTTATCGCATTGTGGATGCCAATTAACGACACTTCATTAGTTATAATCCTCTTGAATCAATTAATTAATTGTCATTAGTTAATTAATCCTTTTTACAATGCATTTAATCAATAAACCATTTTATTGGCTAAATCCCACTTTCAAATGCTTAAAATCAGATCAAATTCCTCCTAAATCACCTTCAAATAGCCTAAAAAACTTATTCTAGCCTATTAATTAATCCTAGTTGATTAATTAAATCATCTCCAACTCCCATGAGTTGCTAATCACTTGTTAATTCTTATAAAAAAATCTTAACAAGTCTAAACCTACTTTATCATTTACCCCACATTCATTGGGATTCAAGCTTCTCCCAAATGGAAAGCTATATAAAGGACCAAGCTCCTACCTTCACACCTTACACCATGATTTTGATATTATTTCATATAAAACATATTATTAAGATCCTTTCTCCATTAATGGAATATCTTTCTCATCTTTGCATCAATTCTTCATGCTTGATTAGTAAAGGAATATCTAAACATGACCTTTTAGCCATTTTAGTGAGATTCTTTCATCATATTGAAGTAATAACAAATTTTTTATTGTTTATGATCTTCATAGGTTCATAGTTTTTAAAAGTAATCATACATTCTAGTAGAAATAGTTGGAAATTAGATGATGTTATTCATTTATTAGCTAGATTCCATTAAGCTTTAATCATGATGTGCTTAGTAAATTAATTTAGTTTAGAAGCTACTTGGTGTTAGTTTATTTTTCTATAGCTTAGTTAATTTAGTATGAAAACGTCCGTTTATAAGGGAATAATATCAAATATTGAAATTAAAGCCATTTTGGGATAGGTAAGTGAAGGTGTTGTTAATTTGGAGTAAGGTTTTATACATGACAGGGGGTATAAGAATGTTTTTGAAGGTCATTTATAGGGAATAAGATCAAATATTAAAATTCAAGCCATTTTGGGCTAGGGAAGATATCCTCAATTTACATAGATATCTCGATATAGTTGTTGTTAAACCTCTAGATTAATTAAATGGCATACATGATCTTATAAAATATCTGCATCATTTGGTATCGAGCATGGAATTTATTCAAATTCATATGTTGTGACAATATTGAATGGATTGAGTTGCAGGAGTGAAGAATTCAAGTTGTAGAAGAAAAGAGTGAATCAAGTTGAAGATTGTTAAAATTTGGTAAGGTACTAATACTTGTCTTAGGGATGCAATTATAGGTGACCAAAAATTGATGAATAACTTTTGTTATATGTGAGCCTTGGAGATTGTATCATTCTTTAATTCTCATTGAAAAATGCTAAGCTCCAAAGATGGAGCTTTCTTTATTTGCATGCTAAAGAATTGCAGAGACTTGATGTTTGAATATTTCTTGACATTTTGGGGAACTTTTATGCTTGAATATTTATAGATTATTATTAACTAATCAGTTTAATGAGGCTTGATATAAGTGTGTACCTAAAAATGGTGAAGTGATTAATGATTTATTGGTTGAAAATCCAAGTAAACAATTTGTCAAAAAGAGGAAAGTTGAGGTGTGGATATTCTTAGTGAAGCATCTAAGGAGAGATAGAAGACTATACGAGAAAATCTTATAGCAGTGAAGGAAATAGACAAGGCCAAGAGACTAGGGTGTAAAATACCTAGTTGAGGACATAAAGAGATCAATAGACTAAGGTAAAAGAGACTTTGGTGAAGATCTTATGGAGATGTTGAGAAGAGACATGGGTAGAAAATACAAGGGATTGGAAGAAATAAAAATATATGGTAAAGTGAAGGAAATCACAAAAGTGAATGGTTTACTCTCAGAGAAATAAATTTGGGAATAAATGGAAAGGATTGAGAGGTTGGAAATAATGATCAAGACCATCATGGAAGTTAAAGCCCAACAATTTGAATGGAAGTTGAAAAATAAGATAAAGTGGCCTATCAAACTACTCATGAAGAAGAATAAGAGGAAAAAGATGATTACTTTGGAAAGAAGAATGGTACAAGATACTCATGAGAAAGTGAAGGAACGTGAGATGTTATGTGAATATAATGATAAAAGAGAGAACACTTGAAAGAGGATGAAGTGGAAAGAGAAGAAAATAAGAAAGTACTTAAGAAGAATAATCACATGGAGGACTTATGGGATCTTGTTTTTTTATCTAACTCCATGTTTTAGTGGGTGCTTGTAGGTATAAAGATAACTATGGTGAAATTGAAAGAAAATACCTCAAAATGGATGAAAATAAGGTCAAATGAAGCACATTTGGAAGAAGATGAAGCTGAAATAGGACAAGTACAATTGGTACAAGGAAAAGAAGACAAAATATAAGACTTTGGACCTTATCAAGAGGACTATGAAGATCAAATGCCATTCTATGAGGCATGGGAAAGTTACTTGGAAGAAGAACAAATAGCTAGTGAGAAAAGTAAGGTTACTAATAATGGGATATTAGAGATGGATAAGATTGGAGAGGCTGGAAAAGAAGAGGATAGGGGTTTTGAAGTTATTCCTAATGAAGCAAAAAGATAAATGAAATGTACTTAACACAATCACAAGTATACTCCTATAGAAGAAAGGATAAATCATGGCTATATTATGCCTTAGTCGCTTAAGGGGAATAAAATGAAAGTCGATAACAACGAGAATGCAAACAAAGGGTAGGTTAACCAAGGTTGTAAGTCAATAATACAAGACAAAAATAAATAAGGAGATGATATGGGACAAAGGGAGAGCTACAAAAGAGATCAGGAAGTTGATGTAAGGATAAAAACTCAGCCAAAGCATATTATAAGCAAGAAATGGATAGTCAAGAGTAAGAACTAGATGAATATACCACAAGACTGCATGAATAATGAGGTGAATACCAGTTTAAAGGAGCAACATAGTATGGAATAATATCCCCAAGCATGAACACTAAGATACATAAAGATTCATGAACAAACTCAAGAAGAAGGCCAAGGAAAAATTTCAAGGCAAGGAAGTGGATTGTGAAATATTTGATGATGTACCAGAACATGATCATTTGAGAACATTAAATGAATCAATAAAAGGGAAACCCAAATATTTCAAAGATATGTATAAAGAAACTACATGGGAGATTAGTGGATACTCCTACACAAAGGGAGAAGGAACATTGATGAAAGATGAAGATTGTGCATAAGGGAATGATTATGACATCCCCAAGTTTGATGAAGAAATGGATGAAGAAGACACTTTCATGTTGAGAGAGGAAATGTACATTTTTGAAGAACTCTTTAATTCTCCATAATGTATACAAGCAAGGGGTGAAGACAAGTTGAGTACTTTTGATGTTGAGATGATTGATAATACTAAATTTTTTGGTGAATTCCTTGAATTTGTACCAATTTACTTAACAAATGCATCATAGAAGCATGATACAAGAAAATATAAATGGATGGATGAGCACAAGATTTATGATAATATTCTTTGCATAAGTGAACTAGATGAGCTATCAATAGATTTTATTTATGGAATGGACAAAGAAGAGAATAATGAAGCAATTATTACTAGAGAAATGTTTAATTTGGAAAATATTAATCAAAATGAGAACAATTAAGCATCAGTTACAGCCATGAAACAATTGGGTATGATGAAATTCATGGATAAAAAGGTAAAATTGGGAAAGGAAAGTAAACTAAAGTGAATAAAGGCATGAAGATGAGGAAAGTGAGAGTGAAGGTCAAGGGGAAAAGATGCAAAGTGAAATAAAATGGATGGACAAAAGATAAATTATGGGATCCGGGTGGTTGTGAATTAAAAAATATAGAGGAAGAACAACAAGAAGACAAAGAGCATGAAAAGAAGATGAAGATAAGATCAAGCAAGAAAAGTGTATGGAAAAAAAAATTCTCCACCTTGGGAGTATGATGTAGGTACATCATTAATTGAAGCACCAAATTACTAAATTCTCCCTTCTTGTCTTGTTTCTATGCTATTGAGGTTTCTAAGAGGTCTTAATGAGGCATATGAGTCATTCGAGTTCATGATAAGTCTAGTGAAATTGAATTCTCCTCACATTATGTTTTCCCTCCAAAAAGGGATTTGAATTAGTAATGAGTGTAAAGGCTGAGAAGTGACTTATTAAGGCTTGTGAGAGAGAGATAATGAAATGTCAATAGTATTAAGGTATTATAGGCATGTGTTAAAGTTCTAGGGTAGAGTATGAGTCCTAAAGTTACTAAAAATGATGTTGTAAAACCATGTTTAGCCAAGTATGGTAGTTACACTTCAACGGATGAGTAAATGTGGGATTACGAAGCTATATAATGATGGAAGAGGAGTTATAAGCTCAAGGAGATAGGTATGGAAAGGGGAGTTATATGGAGGAGGCATTCCTCGAAGAAGGAGGATGAGGGGAAGGAAAAAAAAGGATGTATTTTTTCCATTTTGTATGAATAAAAGTGTATGTGTTTTAATGGAGAACTCTGATTTGTGTATGTAATCTGTGTGTGTTGCTTCATTGTTTCAAGGTACATGCATTTACAAAGGGGAGACTTGAAAAATGGTGTGTAACAAAATACCCACCTTAAGTGTTTAAGAGGATAATCCCATATCTTTACAATAGCTTCTTGATACACTTTGTTCTGTCACAATATGTGCACTAGGGAATGTATTATTGGTGCAATGGTTATCAAGGAGAGTGATATGATAAATCATTCTTTGAAGGTATATTAATTAGAATTTATTGCATGAGCATATGCATTTTTATTACATGTTAATAAAGTGGAACGCATGATATTGAAACCCCTACTTTGAGTCTTATTATGACACTTGACAATGAGCTGGTTAGAGATGATTGAGAAATCTACTAAATAAGGATGTGAGTGATATTGGTAGAGATTATAAGGTAGGAAAGGAATTACGAAGGATCCACATCCATGCATGAAATGAGATTACTCTATTTTAGGGTGGAAGCATTCTATGACTTTTTTTCTTGGCATACCTACAAGACATGACAATAAAGAAACTAAGGAAATGAAAAATCCTGATGTTCTTCAAATGTTTCTTGTAAGATCACCATGAATTCAAGGTTCTTATAAGCCTATAGTCCAAATTTGGCACTTTTACACTAAGTATGAAGAAATTTATACCCATTTTTCCTCCGGGATTTCTAGGAGGGTTTCTCAAGGGAATTAGCTAGGGTATACAATTTAAGGGCTTGTACTAATGGATTTTAACTCAAAACTATCAAGATATCATGATCACAACCTATAGAAATATATTTAAGAAGAATTTTGGTGAACCAAGGGTTAGAAATTTGCATTTTTATAATAGTTTGGCGAAGTGCAATTACACACATCAAAGACCTAGTTTGATGGCTCACTTAAGAAACTATGCTTTAAACCTTGAGTCACATCTTGAAAATTCTTCTAGAGATAGAAAGGGTTAATGGGTTCCCATAAATACTAATATTATACCTTGAAATTTATTTTGGAGGAAGATATAGGTCATAATAGACTGCCTTATGCTAGTAGAGCTAGAAATAGCTAAAAGTGCAAAGTTGTGATAAGAGGAGAGGTCAAAGAAGTTGGTATTTGAAAGTTTTCATGCTTTATATTGAGGGTAAATGGTTCCTAAAAATAATTATCTTGACCAAGGTGTTATTAAAATTCTCCAATCCATAACCAAGCCAAGTTCTTCGATGTAAGATCTCTAGGAGTCAATTTCAAGTTCTATTAAAAGCTTGATATTATAAGGTGTTTTTATCATTCAGTGATTGATATAGCCTTGAATTGAAGTTTTGAATAGGGAGATGAATTAGGAGACATGAAAGGATCCTTAAAGCCAAAAATTACATTTTGGGGCTAGGAACTAGTGAGATAAGAATTTGGCTACTTGGATAAATTGGTTGTGGTTCATGGTTTCTTTCATTGTGGATCATTGTGAAGGTGTTGTTAATGTGGTGTAATGTTATATGTAGGGCATGGAGTATAGGAATGTTGTTTGAAGGAAATTTTATAGTGGAATAAGATAAACTATTGAAATTAAACCCATTTTTGGTTAGGGAAGGTATCCTCAATTTATAGAGCTAGCTAAGATAGTTGTTAAACATTTAGATTAGTTAAATGACATACATGATTATAATCTCTTTGTATCACAATAGCTGGTGAGTTGTAGTGGAAGGACATGTGGTGGATTGAGGACCCTCCATGTGGACCCTTCTTCATCTACCACTTGTCATTACAAGAGATCACAAAATAATTTGATGAAAACCATAGTGTAATTACACTAATACTATGGTGGTCGGGTCCCCTTCCGAAATAAAAGTGAACCCCTTTGTTGAACACCCTTATTACACATGTCAAAGATTGGAGGTTTGAAAAATATCTTTTTACTCCACAAAATACCACTTTTTGACTACATGTCAACCTACTTTCTGTTCTGCATTATGTCATGGCATTACATCTCATTTGCCTATTTTCCCCTATTATCTTCTATTCCCATGCGAGATGATATCTTACACATATGATGTCCACTCTAGCCCGTTTAGAATGCACTAGAAAGATAACTTTGAGCTCTTCCATAAGGAACTAGTTTTAGGAGATCTTAGGAAGTTATGATGCCCAAATTTGACCTCTAGATTAGTTGTTCCACACACCTAATCTACCATTTCCTTACAAAACACTGTCACTAAACAAATCCACCAAGATCTTGTAAATATGTCTCTCTACGATCTTGTTCAAACAAATCAAAAGAACTAACAAGAATTGATTGAGGATCTCTAATATATCTCAGTACCATATTACAAAACTCAAATATTCACCAACCTTGTTATAACTCTTAAAATTTATTTTGGTATTGACTTTTACAATTGAAATCCCATCCTTACAACCTAAAGGCAATCATCTTCTACTCTTCAACACCGACCAAATCAAAAATACTCTTTTCAATAGATTTATGATTGAAAATAGAGGAAATATATAAATCATATCCTCTCATGTCTTCAAACAGCTCTAGTTACATGACACTATCATTTCCAAACCACATACGGTGTTGTGAACCTTTAACAAAACCATTGTCCCTACATTAGGCATGGTCATTTTACCTATCAAAGTAGGCATTAAAAGACTTTATGATCTCTTCTATCTTATATAATGATATTTGCATTATAACATGTTGTTGGAATGACCTTGGATACACAATATGCGATGTATCTCGATCAATATTACATCAATGTCTAAAGTATGAACATGATGGAAAAACTTTACTTTTACCGCTATCCCAAATCTCTTCAAATCCTGTCACATGACTTATAGGCCTGATGATGTGCTTCTTCAACTAAAAATTCTACGTCTTGAGACCAATCTTACACAATATATTCCATTCTCACATCTAAGCTACATTATGAAATGTATTTTACTAAGGGAATACTTCATTCTAAAACTCAACTCGATACCTATGCCTAAAATAAATGGGAGACACAAAAATAACCTCACTACAAGCCTAATGTAGGGAATGTAATTTCCTTTAGCCCCCTTTCCCTCCATACATAGTTAGTATAAGGTGGTATTGATATTCCTTAATCTTATCTTGACACTCAGTCACATGCTAATCCCTTATCCTCATACTTCTCATTCCTAAATAGGCCTTGTTTTTCACAGACTTATCTTCACCAATATGCCTAGAAAGGATTTGTTTTATGTCATTATGAACAAGGTCCGAACAACCTCCCCTTTTAAAATATGACAAAAAATCATGAGAAAAATGGTCTTGGCATCAAGCTCCCTTATTTTGAGCCATTATTATCCACAAAAATTCCTTTCTCACCCTAATCATTATCATCAAATTCACTCTCAAATGATGATTACACCATATCTAATGTGTTTAAATTTTTTTAATTAATATGCTCATCTTAGGACCACTTAGTTATCGACTAATGATGACACTAAGACCATTCCACTTCACCGAAATGGTAGAGGAATACTCCCCTACCATCAACATTCTTTAATTCCACAATGACAAATGCATCTTGTCCTATATGGGGGCGGAGGACCCAAATATTTAAATGAATCTTCTACCGAAACGTCTACAATCCTTAATGAATCCAATATCGGCATCAACATAGGGAATTCATAAGAACCTTATATTTTCATTTTTTTCCAATATTTAGATTCAAAATTATTGAAGCACTTCATCACATTTCTATTTGTGTACAATCATGCCTTCACATGGTCATATAATTATATGTTATGGATTGACCCTAACATTATTGTCCACAATGTTATCACAATTCCTAATGCCAATCTTATCAAAAAACCACATATAATGCACCCTCATGTATTCCTAATCATAAAAGAACAGTTATAATGTCTCGATCTATGCTAATTTCATCTTAACAATTGACTACCCATGGTGGGTATCTAATATCATACCCATAAAAAAGCCACTAGAAAAGTTACATATTTGCATAGAATTTTGAGATCTTAATCTCATTTGTCCTAAATATGACTTCCCTCTTCCTAACATTGATCAACTTGTCGACCTTATGGCAAACCATGAGATGTTATCTCTTATGGATGGTTTTTCTTGTCACAATCACATCCTTATCACGTGAGAGGACCAAGATAAGAAATATTTCATTACCCTCGGGGACCTTTTTCTACCTAGTTTTGCCCTTTGATCTATAGAACATAGGGGGACACTTATCAACATATCATGATATATATGTTCCATTATCTCATGGCATGTTAAAGGAATATCATGGTAGAGAGAAAATGGTATATTACGTAATCAGACTCTTCAAAACTATGAAAATCATTTCATCAATGAAGATAAGTTATGTTTTTCCTTATACTTTGCAAATTCTAAGCTTCATCACAAGATCTTGGAAGGAATTTTCCACGCACTGACTTCTACACAGGCTGCGTCAGAAACAAGATGATGAATTTTACGAAGCTTTTGCAATTATGAGATCTGGATCCGGGCCGGATCTATGTCTCGATGTCAACAAATCTGGAAGTAATGCATGATTCCACTGAGCTCTCTCATTCATCTCGCTTTTCCATGGCTGAAGCAATCTTTGTCTAAGCAATTCTTTTTCTTTTTATTTAGCCGGAATTCTTTACAATTGGTGCAAATCTAGGAACTTCTTCAGATTCGGAGGATATATTCAATGTGTCTAATATTGAATTAAGTTTCCTTTTAATTAAATAAGTACCTGTAATGAATACCTGCAATTAATTCAGACAAATATGGAATCCGGAGCATGAACACTTGATTTTTATCATAAAAATATGCATATAAAGCCTCGCTACCCTAAAATTTGAGGCTTTGCTTACATGCAAAGCAAGCATAAATATTTGTAACTTAAGTGGGCACCTGTAATAATATGTTGAAAATTAATCAAAATTAAATCAAGCTTTTCCAACTCTAGGTGTCAAACCTTGAAGCTTTTCGCAATTAAAAACACCTTTTCTGAGCAAAAATCCTCCTCCTTTAGGCGCCAAAATTGTCTGGGCTGCACTCCTTTGCTAGAAGAATTAATTAATTCATCATTATGGTAGCCCATTATTATATAACCTTCATCATTATATAATTAATAGTTACCCTTCCTATTCATGGCAATTAATTAATTAAAAATCATGCTTTTCTCTTAAACTTGGGCGCCAAAATTTCCATACTTTGGGGCTACATTAAATAAATTAAATTAATTTATTTTTAGCCTCCTTCCTTCATTTCTCTTTGACTTGTCCTCATGCATTGAATTTCCTTCTATTTATGGTGCCAAAATTAGGTGAATAAACATTAATAAATGTTAATAAATGCGTTGTTATTTACCCAAGGTGGGTCGCACTTTTGGCAAGGGTGAATTCTAAAAATAAGAAGTCAACTTCGATGGGAATTTTCACCTTACACTAAAGCTCTAAAATCCCCTCTTCCACTTAAGTTATTTGAATTTCATAATGGGAATTTTTACCCTCCTGAAGGTAAGAAATTCACATCAATGACTTAAGTGATTTTTTTTATTTCATAATGGGAATTTTCACCCTACAAGGAAGGTAATAAATTTATACCTTCCTGCTGCCTCTAATTTTCCCATCATGACTTAAGTGACTTTGCTTCCATGGGAAAAAGTACCCTGCTAGGCAGGTACAAAATTCCCACCTGCCTGCTGCTACCAAAAATCCCATTGTAGCTTAAAACCTTCCTTTCCCAAAAATGTGACCTGCCAGAAGAGGCCTTTTTTGTGCATGACTTCATCTTTTTAGAGAGAACCAGACCTCCTGTGGAAAATTCCTCCTAGCTTGGCATCCGTAGATGATCTTCTGATACTCCAGGAAAGAAAATAGATTGAACCGGAAAAGGAATTGAATTGGGGAAATTTCACAGAAAATAAAACAAGAATAAATACAAAAACGTAAAACGTTGCTGTAAGTCTGAGATAAATCCCAGGATTCATTCTTCGTGGAAACCCTACTTGTATATGGGAATATTGACATGTAAAACCTCAACAAGGTTAAAATGAAGCACAATTAACCTCAAATGGGGCTTAAAATAATTAAATAAAAATTTCCGTAGCAAACCCCAAATGGCTGATAGAATATAACGAGTTTGGGCATCTGGGTATTTGGCGAAATTGGCTTATATGACTCTCTAATAATATATTGACATAATACAGACATTTTATGGCAATAAAAACACAAAACGACCCATTATTTTAAAAGTACAAAATTTTTTAACATGGGGTAGTCTCAAATTTCAAAGTAAAATCTGGGGACACTAGTTGGCTCCGTCTGTGGACATCTTTTCCTCTGTCAAAATGACAGGGGTAAAGATGAGATCCCATCATCTATGGTTTCATGTATTTTCCATTGGGGTCGGGGTCAGGTAAACAAAAACAAAGAAAAAGAAAAAGAAAAGGAAAAACAAAATATTTTTATTTATATACATACAAGTTTTACCCTACTTTTTTATGTCCAGGAAAAGCTTCAGATAGTACCCGTTAAAAGGTAGTGGTAACTCAATTCCATCCCAATAGGTAAGGAAGAAAGTGTCCATTCTGGCATCTCTTTTGATCATGAAGGACCCTTTCTAGAGTGAATCATATTTGCCATGCATGCCCTTTGGTTCATGTCTCATTTCCCACCAAAGTACCCAGTCTTCGATCTCGAACTTCCTTTCTCTAGCCTTCTTGTCAAATACCTTGGGCAAGTCCTTATTAACTTCATCTGGTGGTGGCTCATCCTTTCTTCTCTCCATGGTGGATAAGTCTACATCAACTTGCTCCGTTCCCATATTTATTTGTTGCATTTATGAGGATTCACCATCACCATGTTCTTTGTTCTTATTTAGGTACCAATCATCATGCTTGTTAAAGTATTCACTAAGGAAACTAAACCTCATGGATTTTGTTACCTTTTGGTAATATTACTCCACTATTTTCATCATAACTTGGATAAGCTTTTCCTGTGATTGTTTTTCATGGTGGTGATTTACTCCCTTTAACATGCGACATGTGGATGTTTGTTTGTCCTCATTGAAAATTTTCCAATGTTCAACATTATCGTGTACTTTGGGGCGGTAGACCATCTCCACTTTATAGTTTCCTTATCCGAATATGGACGGTGGTCTATCCGGATTCAATAGTACAACTATGACTCGCCAAAGAATCTACCTTGGAGTTCTGATTGGTTAGAATGAAGTTGATAGAGAAGGCTGCAAAATCCAGTGTGGCAGAAAGCACTTTATCTCCGTAATGTTTCAGCTCATCTCTTTTGACTTGATTTTACCCTTAAACTTTCTTTACTATAAATTCAACATCTCCTTGGGCTTTGAGGAGTTTTACTCTTTTCTTTTTAGCTTGCTCCATTCCTAGAAGTAATGCTTCATACTCCGTCGTATGATTGGTGTTCTCGAATATCAGCTTGTGGGAGTATGGGAATATCTCATGATCTAGAGATATTAGTAAAATGCTAGCTCCTAATCCAAAAGAGAAACAGTGCCTTTAAACTCCGAGTCCAAACTTTTCAGTTTCTTTTTTGGCTCTAGTTGAAATTCGACTCGGAACATCTTTATCCATTTCCAAGAAATAGACCCCACGATTAGATTCCTAAAAAATAATTTGAGATCTAGGATCTTGATTTTTTCACCTTGTACTTGGACTTCTTTTCTCGGCTCAAGCTTCGATTAATCTCCTTGATAGGAATATGGGTGCATGACCAATCCATCTTTGCTTCTCTTCCCAACTCTTTGTAGAAGTTTTTGCTCAGCAACATCCCGTAGGAAATAGGAATATCGCAACTAAGATTGTTATCTTTAATCTTTTCTAGGAAAAGTGTCAGACAACTTGTGCATCTTTTATTTGTCTCGATTAAAGGGACTCTTCTCTACATGGAGTAGCACCTTTTTATGGTCTTTATCAAGGTAAGCCCAAGAGCATCTGTAACTTTAGTTGGCATGACATTTTCGAGAAGCACATGAATCTAAAACTTAGTTGCTTAACTTGAAACCATCAAGAAATAGGAAACATAGAATGGTTCCACTCTTCGTAAGATGGTGAGGATTTAATAACTATAGTTTTTTTTTGTGGAGGAGTATCTTTGGGCTTAGGAAAAAGGTGTTTTGATGTATTGTATTGTCCTGGTGATTGTACATATTTGACTAGCCTATTTAACTACTCAGGAAAGACTCTCAAGTATTCAACTTTTGACATTTGAACTTTGGTTTTCTTCACATGATCAATAATGTCAAAATAAGAAATAGATTTAGATATCTAAGCCTCTTTTTATGGTTGAGATGAATAAATTGTATGCTTACTTCTAGGAGATAAGGAAGAAGGAAAAGGGATACCCCTTCTTTTCTCGTCTCGCTAATGCTTCATCCTGGAAAGTTTGTGATCTTGTAAGTATTGCATATGCATGACCATGATCGTCTTCAAGAAGCTCCTCATACTCATGTTCAGATTTGTAGTTTAGGTAATTAATGTTGGAGTCACTAGTAGGACATAAAAATCATCATTCTCGAGCTGATTAGTGTCCGCCTTCGGTGTCTTCTTCATTCATCTCCATGTTATTTCTAGGAGAAGCTTCAATTGCTAATCTTTGGGAACCAACAATGCGATTCAGTTATTCTTGTTGAAATTCCGAGCAGCGGGCAAGTGTTGTTGCCCTGAGCCATTTGAGCATTTGTTTCTTTATCTACAACATCTCATTTGCTAACTTTTGTAGCAATGAATCGAAGTAATAGAAGAGGATGAACTTTCAGCTCTAGAATTTTTCTCTTTATCTTTCCAACCATGATGAGATCATCTTCAATTTCAATGCCATGTTTTGAGTTGCTAACAATTCAAGCAAGACGTGCTCTTCACAGGTTGATAGCTTACTTCAGAAGTAAATAATTGATGAAGAATACCTTTTGATTCTTGTCATTCAAAGAAGCAAAAGTTGGAATTTTGTACAAGATAATCTTAAGAATTTTGCAATAAAATCCCACATGTGCTTATGTGGCTCCTTCTTCAACTAAGTGAGTGAGTAATCTTCACTTCCTTGAATCATTTCAGGAATGTATCCCAAATAGTAGCCGAGTTGGTTATGGTACCAGGAGTTATCTAGTATAACCATTATCCACCAAGTCATGTAGAGTCTCTATGAAGAGTTCGAAAGATACATCTTCATGCTCCAATGTAAGCACACCACAAGATATGAAGAATGTTGCCAAATGATCATCCGGATTTTTCTTACCATCTTCAAAGAATTTTAGGAAATTCTTTTTGGATCCTTTAGGTAGATCATGCATAGGAGGATTCAGATTTAGAGGTCCAAAGGCTGTACCCCATGGGACAGGAACTGCAGGGGCAACTGGTTGATTCTACATCATGAAAGGAGCTTGTCTTCTTTGAGAATAGACTTAATGAATAATTCCAACTACTGATTATCCTCGAAGATGATCCGGATCTAGATGTGTTTGCACTCTTCTTCCTAGTGAAAGACTGGATCTGTGGCTTCTAACTTGAGAAAGCTCTGGTATGCTAATTTGTGTTGTTCCTTAGTGGAGTCGCCAAAAACTCTTGGCTAGATTTTCTACATAGCTGAAAACCTAGGCAGTCATGAGATAAATTTCCCTCATTTACCAGTGAGGCTCCCATGTAAGATTTTTCAATTAAATATGCTAGTATCTATTTGGGGTTATTACTTTAACCATGCAACTCATGAACCATAGATGTGTATTTTTTTAGCAAGTAAGAAAATGTTAAAGAAAGGAAATATCTGATGAAGAAGGAAATAATAAAAATAGGAAAGAAAAAGGGAAGATGTGCAACCCAATCAATAGATTACAGAGTTGATTGCATGCACATAGACATAACCAATAGATATTAACACACATAATTATAAGTAAAGGAAACTTTCAGATCTAGATCTAGAATAACACAAAGTTTATAATTAGATCTAAGACAAAAAGTTAGAAACAACATGCACCGTGACACAAATTTCTCTAGAAATTTGATCCTTTCTATTTGTTTGCTTCAAATAGCTATTAGGGTTTTAGCAAAAAGTTTGGAACACAAGAATTCTCGCTTACAAATTATGATCTCTTTTACTGAAGGCTCTTCCTCTACTTATAGAATGTAGAGGGAAATTACAATTTGAAAGCTTTTAGTGAATCGGCACATGTGGAAGTTGTAAAGGAAACAACCGGCAATATCCCTCTGGAATTCCTCTTTACATGACATGCATGATTTGCAATGAAAATATAACCTTCTATTTTATATGTCTACCACCTATTTCCAAGTATTTGAATTCTTCAACTAATGGCTTTTAAACCAACCACTTAAGTTTTATAATTTATTTTATCGCTCAATTACTTTGTTAAAAAAAGAAGAAGAAAGAGGAAAATGAATTAGAAGAAAGTTTGTAACATTTTTGTTCTTTTTCCATATTCGCATGCAGTTGATTCTTTTGCCCTTGATTTTCACCAAACTAGATCTCAAGTAGTTAGATCTAGAAGTAGATGGATCTGGAATTTCACTTATGGGTATTTCATTTCCCTTATCTTCCTCTTATCCTTGAAGATTTTTCAATTCTTCTCTAGTACATGCATCAATGTAATGTTTTTCGTAAATAACTCATCTTTTTTTTTTTTAATTGCATATGAGCAATTAAAAATTCTAGAAATCACTGTGGGTGAATGCAAATTCAATGAAGGCTTCAACTAGAAGATTGGGATCACATGCACAAGATCCTAGAAGGAATTTTCCATGCACTGACTTCTACATGGGATGTGTCAGAAACAAGATGATGAATTTTTGCCATAAGCTTTTGCAATTATGAGATCTGGATCTGGATCTATATCTCGGGCCTAGATCTCGTGTCTCCGATGTCGGCAATTCGAAAGTAATGCACAATTTCGCTGAGCTCTCTCGTTCATCATGCTTTGTCATGGCTAAAGCAATATTTGACTGAGTAATTCTTTTTCTTTTTATTCAGCCATAATTCTTTACAATTGGTGCAGATCTGGGAACTTCTTCAAATTTGGAGGATATATTCAATTTATCTAACATTGATTTAATTAACATTAATAATTGTTATTAAATGTATTGTTTTTCACCCACCTATAATGAATACCTATAGTTAATTCAGACAAAGATGGAATCCAAAGCATGAACACTTGATTTTTATCATAAAATCTGCATATAAAGCTCGTTGCCCTAAAATTTGAGGCTTTGCTTGCATGTAAAGCAAGCATAAATATTTGTAACTTAACTTGGGCACCTGTAATAATATGTAGACAATTAATTAGACTTAAATCAAGATCTTTCAACCCTAGGTGCCAAACCTTGAAGCTTTTCGGCAGTTTAAAACACATTTTATGAGAAAAAATCCTCCTCCTTTGGGAACCAAACCGACGACTTGGCTGCACTCCTTTGCTAGAAGAATTAATTAATTCATCATTATGGAAGCCCATGCTTATATAACCTTCATCATTCTATAATTAATAATTGTCCTTCCTATTCCTGACAATTAATTAATTAAAAATCATGCTTTTCTCTTAAACTTGGGCGCCAAAATTTGCATGCTTTGGGGTTGCATTAAATAAATTAAATAAATTTATTTTTAGCCTCCTTCCTTCAATTCTCTTTGGCTTGTCCTCATGAATTGACTTTCCTTCTATTTATTGCGCCAAAATTGGGTGAATAAACATTAATAAATGTTATTAAATGTATTGTTTTTCACCCAAGGTAGGTTGCACTTTTGGCAAGGGTGAATTCTAAAATTAAGAAGTCAACTTCGATGGGAATTTTAACCTTGCACTACAGCTCTAAAAATCCCCTCTTCCACTTAAGTGATTTGAATTTCATAATGGGAATTTTTACCCTCCCACGCAGTAAGAAATTCCCATCAATGACTTAAGTGATTTTCTTTTATTTCATAATGGGAATTTTCACCCTACAAGGAAGGTAATAAATTCCCACCTTCCTGTTGCCTCTAATTTTCCCATCATGAATTAAGTGACTTTGTTTCCATGGAAAAAATTACCATGCTAGACAGGTACAAAATTCCCACCTGCCTGCTGCTACCAAAAATCCCATTGTAGCTTAAAACCTTCCTTTCCCAAAAATGTGACCTGCCCAAAAGAGGCCTCTTTTGTGCATGACTTCATCTTTTTAGAGAGAACCAGACCTCCTGTGGAAAATTCCTCCTAGCTTGGAATCCATAGATGATCTTCTGATACTCCAGGAAAGAAAATAGACTGAACCAAAAAAGGAATTGACCTAGGTAAATTTCACAGAAAACAAAATGAGAAAAATAACAAAAATGTAAAACATTTCCAGAAGTCACGAGATAAATTCCAAGATTCATTTCTAGTTGAAACCCTACTTTGGTATATGGGAATATTGACATGTAAAACCTCAACAGGTTAAATGAAGCACAATTTACCTCAAACGGGGCTTAAAATAATTAAATGAAAATTTCCGCAAAGAAACCCCAAATGACAGAATATATCGAGTTTGGGCATCCGGGTATTTAGCGAGAATTGGCTTATATGACTCTCTCGGGAATATCTTGACACAATACTGAGACATTTTATGGCAATAAAAACACAAAACGACCCATTATTTAAAAATTCTGAAAATTTTTAACATGGGGTAGTCTCATAATTTAGAGTGAAAACGGGGACACCACTCCTATAATCCTTTTAATCAAGATATACAATCTAAATAGCTCCCCTCTCAACCCAAAAAAATTGTAGACACCATAGCTGCTCTTGTGTCACTCCTCCCCTTATCAACTTAAAATTCCAGATTTTTTTTTGTTATTCATAAAATTGATCAACTATCTCATACCAACACGCTCTCTTACGTTAATCTTGTCTAACAGATCAATCAGATCTCTATTACACTCAATTCTATGACTATATTTCTATGTCTAAAATCCCTTCTCATCTATATAAGAATGATAAAATATATTTCCTACAATTTTTGGTAATCTCTATGTCATAATAGGAGGTGTCCTTTACAAACAAGGGTTTGATGGCCTCCTAATTTGATGCCTCAAATCTCATGAATCCACCAAAGCTATCTAAGAATTCCTTTAAGATATATGTGGTGGATACTTCAATAGTTTGGATGTTACTAAACGTGTCTTATAGATGGGATATTATTGACATACATTAGTCAATATTTTTGTAAGTACGTCAATAAATGCATCAAATGTCAACAACACTCTAACCTCACTCGGATCCCAAGTCGGGATCTACATCATGACCAAGATTTATGGCCTTTTTCATAATGGGGACTTGACCTCATTGGCCTCATCAATCATCGTTCATCACAACAACATCATTTTATCATCACTGCTACCAAATACTTCACAAAATGGGTGGAAGTTATTCCCCTCATCTCCACTAAATCCGATAAGATTGTTGACTTCATCCACCATCACATTATTTTTTGCTTTGACATCCCTCACAAAATTATCACAAATAATGGAAAATATTTCAAAAACTTTGCAAAACCTATAAGATAAAACTTAGATTTTCATCTCCTTACTATCCACAAGAAAATAGCCAAGTAGAAACTTATAATAGAACACTCAAAAAATCCTCATGAAAACTATTGATTAAAATGGGAGGAATTGGTATTTCCAAATTCTTATTGCCTTTTGGGCTAATCATACTAACATCCATACAAGTAAAGGTGCTACTCCATTTTATTTATTCTATGGATATGAGGTTTTCTTCCCTCTTGAAGTCCATATTACATCCCTTCGCATCTCCCTCAGAGATTTCATTTA